>JAQMYL010000007.1:16989977-17013768 GCA_030014365.1 Clarias pachynema | reverse complement strand
CCCTTTCAGACAGCTTCCTCTTGCGTCCACAGTTACTCCTGTTGGATGTGGTTCGTCCTTCTTGGTGATATGCTGACATCACCCTGGATACCGTGGCTCTTGATACATCACAAAGACTTGCTGTCTTGATCACAGACCTACAATTTACCCTCTTCTGATATGTCATCCATAATGTTTTGTGCATTGCAATATTTTAAGCAAAGCTCTGCTATTACTCTACTAATTAAACCTCCACACTCTGCTCTTACTGGTGGAATGTGCAATCAATGAAGATTGGCCACCAGGCTGGTCAAATTTAGCCATGAAACTTCCAACACTAAATTGCCCAGTGTTTCAGTTTCATTGTCCAACCCCTGTGTATTATTAATATAATTGGAAAGTTAGTGGTTCAAGACACAGCACTGCTGGAATGCTACTGTCGGGCCCTTGGGCAAGGCCAATGTTGAATTTTTAACTACATACATGTATGCTGATAAATGAAATAGCAGCATGTAAGCTAATATGCTAAAAGTTTTCTTTGACTGTATTTGTAAGACCAGACTCCGTCTATCGATTTAACTGCATACTGACAGAAAGACTATCTTTGCATTCCAGTAGACATTCTGTATTCTGTATCAATTCTTGGAGACGTTTCAAGCCACTCTGATTGAAGTATTTTTTTCTCTTACTGTTTGGGGTGTGTGTCTTAGGTTCTCTATTGAAGTGTTTATTGTTTTGCTTGGTATGCAATCTTTGGTTTGACTTACACATCCACCTCACTATTTACATTCACCCTTCCGAATATTCCAGGCCATTCTTAGCTCAGTGATAGCTCATGGATACACGAAAGCACGATTTTAACCAAGCACAATCATGATTATCCTATAACAACGAATGAGCAGCAGTTCCGAATGGCTTTATGTAGTTTTATGGGTTTTTTTCCCCAGCATTACTTTCAAAGATCTGGGTAATAAAGCAAAACTGTATGGAATGAAAAATGAGGAAAATTTAAATCTGACTAATAATTGATGAATAAGGCAGCAACTTTCCAACTTTCCTTACCGGTCATGAGAAAGGCGAATAAGAGAAAACCCTTTGGCAGGGTATATGCATCATTAAGTTAATACAGTGTATACTGCATTTTAAATATATTGTACAACTCAATTACTATCAAAGAATGACCTTGTGCAAACGGACAGAACGAAGAAGAGAACAGAATAGGAGCTCCGACAAAGATTAATGAGGATGACATATCTAAGCTTCTTCCACTTCTCTCGCATTTCTGGGATACAATTCATGACACATTAAGACCTAGAGTCTCATGGCTGTTATCCAGCTCTGAATTCCACACACATGGGTCACTCTGTGATAGCGCTGATTACCGAAACAGCATCTCACCTCCCCAGACTCTGCTAAATTAAGCAAGCACATTGACATAGCAGAAACAGGATGGGAGGCCTGGTGTTGAATGATATATTGCACTGAAGGGTGCAATTTAAGAATGGTTATCAGGAAAACAGCAGATCCTAATCCTCCTTACATACACATATACACTTAACAGCAAACTCCCCATGCTGTTCTCTTCTCCGAAGCCCTTAAACACTTTCACCCCACATGCTTCTGTTTTATGAGTTTCTGCGACAGAGGGTTTCGGTAGACCGCAGGATGTTGGAAGCCTTCGTGTCGGGGCTTTTTAAAAGTCTGGGGATGCACTGTGCTGTGTTCACTCCCTTGCCAGCTCTTAGTAAAGATGGGGCAAGATAGTACCAACAATAGCACAATGGATTTGAATGAAGACCGTTCCTCCAGGTACTCTGGTTTTCTCCCACAGTCCAAAGACATGCAGATTAGGCTAAATGGCATTCCCAAATTGCCTATAGTGTGTTAATGAGCGTGGGTGTGTGGATGTGTGCATGCTCTGCTATGGATTGGCACCCTGTCCAGGGTGTACACTGCCCTAAGTCTCCTGGGATAGGCTCCAGGCCCCCTGCGACTCAACAGTATATACAGGATGAAGCGGTATAGACAATGAACTAGGAACTGATTGGGTGTTTTAATCAGATTTCTATAAAACCATGCTTTTAAATTCATATCTGATATTACCACCCAGGGGGGAAACCTTTTATCCATAAAACCCAGTTTACTTCAAGTTTTTATAATATCCATTCAAGGCCTGTACAGTTCTAGCTAAATATACAATATAACATGACTGTAGCTTCAGAAAAAGAGAAATAAAGCAACTAAAGGTAAAGGAAAAAACATACCAATTGGGTTGTGTTCCAGTTTGACATTTCCATGGGTTAAAAATGAAAACTCACGTTGGTTCTTCAGTGGCTACTCTGGTCTCCTCCAGTTCTTGGGCTTGTTTAAGCCATGGGACTTTGGCTTCTACAGGCACACTCTCTGAAAGACCAGGACAGAGAGGTTAACACACACAAACAGATGGATATCAAAGCAATCAAATACCAGTACCAAATGAAAACCTCTTTCAGGACTCCATTACAATGGACTGTGTATCTAAACACCTGTCGGCTTTAAAACGTAAGCCAAGGCTTCAAAGCCATAAGCACAAAAGCTGCAGTAAAATGACAAAAAAACCCACTCATTAGATTTTAAACTGATGCAAAGCTAGACAAGAAAAGAATAATCATGCTACGCACAGTATATATCCCAGAGGTTCAAATTTACAGTAAACTCACAAACTGAACAAAAAGCTGCAGCTCCAAAATTCCCACCTCCTTTCACTGAAACAAGATACTGGCAATGTTTATTCTTAGTGTTAGTGACAAATATAACAGCGTTACAGGTACAGAGCTTAGTGCCAGAAAAGGCCTCAAAATTCCCATGAGGCTAGTTTCTTTCATATGTATATCAAGCACAGTGTAAGAGGCTGATTAGACGGAGTTGGAACTACACTGGGGAAAAGTGAACAGAAACAAAGTTAGAATAGAACACTCACACACCAGATCGGCAAATCATTCCAGTTACCATGACATCAACAAATCCCAATGGCTACATTACCCCTTTTCAAGTTCCTGCACCAAGAAACTCAGCCATGTTCAACAACCCAGAGATCATCCATTTACAAACCTTAATACATAACTTTCAACAAATTCAACTGACCAATAAATAAATACTGCCATATGCAGATTATAGAATCTACCAATTTAACTACATTTTAAACACATTACACTGATCAGCCATAACATTATGACCAGCGACAAGTGAAGTGAATAACACTGTTTTAATATGCATGGTTTTAATGTTAGGGCTGATTTGTGTATGTCCAAACATAATTCCACCATCTGCAAGCCAAACACATTGAAGCTCTAATAAATTTAACCTTGCCAATAAACTTCATCATCTATTAACCCAATTCAATTCAATGCAGTTCAATTCAGTGCAACGTAATGCAGTGTAGTTAAGTCAGTGCAATGAAATTCTATGAAATTAAATTTTATTTGAATATAAAGTATTTGTAAATGTATTTGTATACTTTTAACAATTGATATTCACACATTCAACACATTCAAAAGGGAACCCGAACTCATTTGGGTGATGCCAGACAGTGTGGCCATAAATAAATCCCTTCTCTAACTGTTCTGAGTTTGAAAGTGCAACTGTATAACAGGAAATGTATTTTAGTTTATATAAAGTACACTTTGTTGAGTTTTCCAACTGTTAAGCCTTCGTAGTGACACTGCATGTTTCAATGCAATCCATGTCATCTTCATCGTTATTAAGTGGCTAACATCCCCCCCCCCCCCCGCGCCCCATTTACAGCATCCATAATTAAAAATAGTTGCAACTATTTACAACACTATAAGGAATCAACAGACAAGATATCTAATAACTCAAACATTCACAACACTGAAACATTAACAAACCCCATTTTAATATTCAATAATCTACTTGTTGAAAGAATATCCGCAATCTCCTTATCCAACAATCTACACGCCCAACCATCATTTACAAATACAATTACCTGGAATATTTACCAATGAAAAATCGTAGAACCTTCTAAATAACTCTCCATGTAGCCTTCCATCAATACTTAAACCCCTCCCAGTCTGCTCAAATTTTACTCTTTGTCCCACAAACCCCAAAGGAATCTAAATATGGCTAATAAAATGCCACATACTAATCAAATATACATGGAAGTAAGCATTTATAGAAGTAGGAAGTTACTGAAGAGGGGAACGATTTTCAAGGTTTGTACTGTAGTAGTTGCAGGACAGCAGTAAAACAGACTATTTAATACAGAGGACGTTCTGAGGTCTGAGGATTTGGCTTTCAAGTCAAGCTTTTTGTGGATTTCTGAGTTTTGGTAAAAAGGAATTCCAACAAACCATTGGTATAAAAGTAGTTAATCTAGATTAAATATACTGCAATTTCCCGCAAACCAACTAGACATGGTTCATCCATGACAGTAACTCATTTAAGATACCTGTAAAGCATAAATGTGTACATGATAAATATTAAACGATATTTCTATGTATACTAGTTTCACGTCTATTTTGACTACTACAGTATCAGCATAGCACTCAGACCACAAATATTATAGTGCAGATTTACAGGCCAACCTCCTCTGAAGAAGTTTCGGGAAAGCAGCTGCAGGATCTTAGGAGCACAATGAAGTAATGCAAATGGATTGAGACAGTGTGTGCACTTGCTTAGGCCTTCAGGAATACATCTGGCAATTATTTTTATGGACTTGCACAGATTATGTGATTCAGTTACACACTCTTGAAGTGTGACACATCATTCATCTTAGAGAAGTGCCTCCCAGACTGACATGTTTTAGCATATATCTGACTCATTACATACAAAAAGAGGAGGCAGAGTCATGCACCAGGTTCAATCCTATACAAAATCCTTCCCACTGTTGTCCTTCCCTTGCTTACTCAGGGTTATGGGTCACATATTATATTTATATTTAATAAGTTACTGTAGATCTCAGATTTACTTTGACATCTGAAATACCACTCAGATCCTCCACTCTGGAATGACTTGAAATCCCAGTTTCACTCCTGTTCTAAACAAGCTGTTTTAGTGTCTATTGCTTTAAATACCTCCTGTCCCCCATGGCCCTTCGTGAAATTGTCTGTGATGTTTGTAACCATCCCACCTGGTGCTGGTGTTGATACTTATCAAAAACAAACTCAAAACAAAATGACAGAAGAGGAAGTACAGTGGAACCTCGGATTGCGAGTAATGCGGTTTGCGAGCGTCCCGCGAAACGAGCAATTTTTTAAATACATTTTTACTCGAAAAACGAGTAAGTCTTGGTTTACGAGTACTAAATATCATGTATCACGTATGTGTTTCTTGTTTTGATGCCGAGCATCACGTGATCACAACTTAGCCAATGGTTTTTCTCTCTCTTGCGCTGCAGAATTGTGGGTAAACGTCTCCCCTGCTCTGCCTTAGTGCGCGTCTCTCTCTGGTATAATCAACATTCGTGCACGCGTGTACTGATTACTAAAACACTGTGACCTAGTGTGTGCGCGTAAAACATCTTTTATTTTGTGTTTGTGTGCGTGTGTGTACAGCGCGCATATACTGTTTGCTATAACACAGGTGTGTGTGCGCACATGTAAAGCAAAAGCAAATCTCATTAGAGAGGTTAAAGATCCATTTTCTCTTTCCCGCTCTCTATCAGCTTGCACTTTGTGTCTGTGTGCGCGCATGTCATTGGACACCGTGCCCCTTCACATACAACCCTTCTCCTCTCGCCTTTTATGTATTTATTTTTTTGGGCTGTGGAACGAATAATTTCCATTATTTCTTATGGGAAAATTGATTTACGAGTGTTTTGAAATACTTTTAAAAAACTCGGAACAAATGTCGGAACAAATTATGCTCGTAATCCAAGGTTACACTGTATTAAAATTACTGTAATTGCAATGTCGTAGAGGAAAACACAACTGTAAAGCAGTTCTGTTAGGTACTCTCGTGCGATGACGAACATCAGACTGGAGGATAGTCTATGCAATTGCTTCATTCTTCATTCATCAGAAAATTTACCTGATATGTTAAAGTACATGTTTTTACTTAAGAAAAAAAAGGGGGAATTTATACTCAATTGTGTTGAGTTTGTCTACACAAAATGATTAATATGTAAATTTAAATTTAATGTAAGCTGAACCAATTAGCTGCATATACAGTAAGAATACTACTGCCTACATTTACAGTGTTCACTATCACTAAATTGAAGCATGAATCCATCCATTTTCATCTATCATTATGTTTTATAATGTACAACATTCAACCTACTGCAACAAATTCAACTATCTACAAATCCCACAATCTATTACTTGAATCAATTACAAAATACACAAAAATCAACAAATCTCAATATTACATAGACAAATATCTAAATCAACATGTCCCTACCAACATAACCATTTCCAAATTATAGAAACTACAAATTCCCACCTTTAAAAACTTGAAATTACTGTACCATATCTCTTGAAATTACAATTCATTCTATCTTACCTAACTAGTAAACTGTAAGTAGCTTTTGTTTTATGGTAATAATGGCCATGTAAAATGAAAGTTAATTAAAATGGTATGCAATAAAATAATGACAGAGACCATAAGAGTGTCAAACACAATAGATTCAATTTCACATAAAGCTGGAAAACATGTTCTTTATACAGTATACAAAAACTTATCTCCAGCATAACTATTTTTAACATACTGTACTTATTGCTGCTCGTTTGGCTACGTTTTAGAAACGGAAGAAACTTAATTTCCGACTTTCAGCTTTTTTACTTCTACAACACTGCATTTATTCATTGTATTATTCTCAACTAATTTGTCTTTTTTTTCTTAAGAATGGCTTTTAATGAAGGTCTAATTTGCTCATTCCTACACATTCACTTTTTTCTTACTCTCGCACCTTCTTTCTCTCTTAGTTTATTTTAAAATTCTACACTGTAATGCACCTAATATTTTAACCTATTACATCCACCATTAGGGATCATGCTGCAGATTTATTTATTGCTTCAAAAGTTTAGCAGTATTTTAAAACGTGCCCTAAAAAAGCAGGAAATCTGGGTAATAAATACCAAAATTGGTGTGATATGTTCTCTTTTGCCTGTATCCTGGAGGAAGCAGCATGGACAAGCAGCAGCTTTCTGGCAACCAAGTGAACAGTAAATTACTGAAATCAAAACAAAAGCATGTGCCAATGTCTTCACATCGTGTAAAATAATATATGTTCTAACTCAAGCAATGTTTCTCGGTTAAATAAAAGCAGATCAGATCAAGTGCATTAACATTTAATTCACTAGTACAAAACTGCACCAAAATTTCTCAATACTGCTGTGATAAATATTCTTTTTTTCCCATGTAATACGCGTGCAAAGAAGAAGAATGCAAATTCTGTACAATTCTTCATTTTAAATTAGTTTTCAGATTTATAGCAGTGACGACACTGCAATGCGATCTTAGTGTTTTGGAGTTAAAGTACTTTATGTACGTAATGCACATACTGACAGAATAAACAACCATTTAATTTATATGTATTTACATAATTGAAAAATGTATTGATATTATGAAAAAATATTTCAGCTTGTCTTCTAAGATCACATCCCCCTTTGCGCCATTGTGAACGTGTTATGGTCGAAACAATGAGAAAATCACATTACCGGTGACAGTGACTTGAAGAGAGCGCACTCTCAGCAAAATAAAACTCATTAAAAACTACATCCACTCTAAAATCAGCCAGAAAAAGCTCAACGGACCCGCCATCCTCATCACTGAGATAAAACTGGTCTAACTCTGGAATGAACTTCAAGTTTGTTATTAGAGATGCAAGAAAAGTCAGGCAACTTGCATTTGGACCAACTGACTAGTCAGCAGCATAAGTCAAAGTATATAAGTATACGTATATAACTATACAGCTGCAATAAGGATTACAAAAAGACAAGTCATGCATGTGGATAAATATACTCTTTACATCATTTAAAATCTCAGAACAATCTAACCAATACAATATAATTAATGATTAATGAAGCCTTCAAGGTTGTACTGATAGATGATGAGTAAATGTATTTGTTACAGATTATATCATTTTAAAGATTTGCAGTAATTTCTTCCATCAACGTTTGATTTCTACTTCAACTTTAATAGTCGTCGTTTACCGACGACATTTTTTGTGTGTTTTGGAATAAATTGCGTATACTGTATGTATGCAAAACAGAACATAGCCTAGATGGGACAATAACACTAGATTTGTAAATGGTTGATAGAGACGTCATGTGTGCTAATGCCAAGAACTTATTTCTAGTTGCCCATTGTTGAATTACACCTGATGGTAGGTGGGTGTTTTATGGTGCTGGAGAGGGTATGAGGGGGCCCAATTGGGAAAGGTGTTCCCCTAGTCCAACTGCCTGCACAGACGTTTACAATGGATCTGTCAAATATGTTAACAAATGTGTCCCTGTAAGCTGATTGTTTAAAACCTGTTTTGTGTTTGTTTAACTCCAGAGCTTTTTATGAAATGCTAAACTAAATAACCAACAGAATTCACTCTAGATTTCACTGCTGTATTATAATTAAGTCAGACCAACGGTCACATTTCATGGCAATGAATCGCACATACAGATTCGTGTACTTGTCACATATCGTCTGTCTCTCTCATTAATCAGCTATTCACCATCTCCTTAGCAGCCTAGCATTTGATTAAATCTCCTTTGTCCTTATTTTTCTTATTCCCTCTTTCTGACTGAAGCATCACAGACCAATATTATATAACTTACTATTATTTTTATGAATTTTCTCTTGTTTTTCTGGTTCAAAGCTCTCAATTAACCCCCTTCTTTATATTCTACATCCGTGTTTTGCTCATTCCCGATGTCTGTGTATTTGTTATATTCCTTACATCCTCTTTCACACAGCATTTAATTATCTTCTCCATCTATGTATGGTCATGTGTGTGACAAATAAAATTTACAGTACCTTATTGACCGCATACTATCTGTCTCTCTTTATTTGCTTTGTTTTCTTCCCCCAGTTTTTTTTTTCCTTTTCTAATGTATGTTCTTTTGTCCTTTATATTGTCACACTCTTGTAGTCTCACTATCTTTTTAGAGATTCTCTCA
Source organism: Clarias pachynema (assembly GCA_030014365.1). Classification (NCBI taxonomy): domain Eukaryota; kingdom Metazoa; phylum Chordata; class Actinopteri; order Siluriformes; family Clariidae; genus Clarias; species Clarias pachynema. The sequence goes on along the minus strand of JAQMYL010000007.1, from coordinate 17,004,679 downwards.
AATCTGGCATAAATAGGATACAGTATGCAAGATGATCATTTAGATGATGTTACAAAGAAAGTCAGTTAATTTGATATAAACCACTTTAAGCTACATATCCTGTACAGTATTTTTTACTCACTCACTCACTCATCATCTATACCGCTTTATCCAGTATACAGGGTCACTGGGTACACCCTGGACGGGGTGCCTATCCATCGCAGGGCACACACACACACGCACGCACAAACTTGCACACTCATTCGCACACAACGGGGCAATTTGCCAACGCCAATTAGCCTAATCTGTAGGCTAAAACTAAAGGAAGGAGGTAGGAGGAAAACTGAAGTACCTACGAATGCACTGGGAGAACATGCAAAGTACGTGCAGACAGACCCGAGGCACGAATCGAACCCAGACCATGGAAAAATCTGCATTATTTTATTATCCTGAATTAAATTAAGATACTCCATTTTTACACCTGTGATGAATGACTTTATTACTGTAATAAATGTCTGTATGGCTTTCTTACCAAACAGACTAAAAAATTCCAAATGAGCTTGCTGCCATCTGTGTTCCATTTAAAGAGCATATTACTTGATAGTATGAGTATAGTGTAATATTTTGTGCCAATTTTAACACAGTGCACGATTTAGTGGGTCATTTTCACAAACTGTAAACAAAACTGCCTAATTTTTCCCAATCATCCCATCGCTGAATAGATTTTCACAAGAATAAAAAAGAACAAATCTTATAGGAGGTGCATCAAATTGTCATTACTGTAGTGCAAAAAAACACAAAATCGCCACTGAGACCGAAATCCATTTTTTGGCCATGTGCGCCATTTGGCACGATACAGTAAGTTGACTCTTTACAAGGAAAAAGCCCCAGGCTCACTGTAAACTATGACAGTAACCCATTAAAGTTTTGTGCCTGCACCAGCATAGTTTAGAACAACACCTGCCGTCCCGGAGGTTACAACGTGGTGACTATGTAGATCTCATTTAATGAATATGCCACTTGTGACCTTTTCTGTCTGTCAGCATCTTAAGCTACAAAGTAATTAACCTATTGTCATTTTTTGATTTTCTCTTGTTTAATTTAGTGTTCAGTGTTCGGACATTTCTTGCCTCCTTTGCATCTTTCTCATCACTCAATATCATGCATCACATGTTATTAAGCTTGGCTCCATACCCTAAAACCTTTATCTCCATTCTGTTTGTTACTAGGTAAAATATAACTACATATAAATATTTTTGTCCATGCCATTTATTTAACAGCCAAAAAGAAAAAAAAGTTGTGTACAGCTTGTAGATCAATGTTTAGCTTAGTAACGCTTTCCTGTATGACTTTATCAATCTCTTCCCATTCTTCCTTACAACGTTGCATCAGTGTATTGAGGTTTTTGTGCACTGCACAGCTCTCGTAAGATCCCATCACAGCATTTAAGTTGGGTTGAGGTCTGAACCTTGAATCGGCCATTTCAAAATCTTAGTTTATTTATTTTTAAGCCATTCTAAAGTAGATTTAATAGTGTGCCTTTGGGTCATTGTCCTGTTCCATGATCCAGTTTTGACCAAGCTTTAGATGTCAGACATATGGCTTCACATTTGCCTCTAGGAAAATCTGGTATACAGAGGAGTTCATGGTCAACTAGATGACTGCAAGGTGCCCAGGTCCTGTGGCTGCAAAACAAACTCATACAGTATCATCACCCCTCCAGCACCTTGCTTGACAGTGGGTATGAGGTGTTTCTGCTGAAATGTTCTTTTGTTTTTGCAAAACATGACACTGAGCATTAAGGCCAAAACACTCCACTTTTTTTCTCATTTGTGCAAAGTACTTGGTTTCAGAAGCCTTGTGCTTTCTTCAAATTTAGTTTAAACAACTGCTTCTCTAAGACTATTCTTGAGAATATCTTCTCTTTCTGTTTGACTGCCTAATTGTGTTTTGTCCTTGCCTGCACTAGAATCTTCTAGTGATAGAATCTCTAGAATCTTTACTCCATCCATCCATAACCTATTCCATTTATCCTGTGTATGGTTGCTTGGGCCTGGAGCAAATTGCAGGTAACTTAGAGCACAAGGTGGGATTGGATACACCCTGCACAGGTTGCCAACCTATAACATACATTTACACACTATGGGCAATTGGGATGAAACTGAATTACATGGAGGAAACCCAGCAAGCAGGCAGAGAACATGCAACTCTATGCACACAGGACCAAAGGGAAGCTCGAAACCCCCAACCCTGAAGGTGCAAGGTAAAAGTTAAAATCACTTAAGCCTCTTTGCTGACTGTGGCTCTACTCACAAAGGCAAAATTGTAACTCCTTACATATTTACATATTTACATACATATACAAGACCTTACATATAATCTTTACTGTATAATGGCCCACAGTGATTACTTACTGTTATTAAATGTGTGTTTCCTACCTCTGGGTTTATGACATGCGATCGGCACTAAGCACTCCTCTTTGATGTGGGGTTTAAGTTCAGTGGTGCAGCCTCCTGTGTGCTCTCCTTGGTGATCCACACACACAACCACACGGTAACGCAAACCCCGGCCACAGGTCACTGTACACTGAAAGAAACATACACAAAGTGTATGAGAAAGTACAAATAGTAAATAAGTACACTCATGTTCGGCTGAATGGGCAAATGGATAAAAGGAAAATGAATGGGCAGAACAATCCCAGAGAAGTCTGTGTGAAAGGTGAATACCTGAGACCACTCCATGGTCAACCACTTTGGGCACTCGAAATTGTTGCAGCTCTGTTTGGCGATGGGCCGTGGCGAGTGTGTGCACTTCCATTCCTCCACTTGAACGATCTGGCCCTGCATGTCCTCCTCCACGCACACCACACTGCGCTCCTGACTTCCGCCGCCACACGATACAGAACATGATGTCCAGGGGTTCTGCTCCCACCTATGTGTCCATGAATACACGGAAGCATAAGCTAACACACATCTCCTCATTATCATAATCTTATCATCATCATCATCATCATCACTTTATTCTGTATACAGGGTCACAGGGGGCCTGGAGCCTATCCCAGGAAGGGTACACTCTGGACAGGGTGCCAATCCATAGCAGAGCACACACACACACACACATGGACTGTGGGAGGAAGCCGGAGTACCCGGGGGAAACCTATTAAGCACGGGGAGAACATGCAACCTCCATGCACACAGAGGTGGGAATCGAACCCATGCGGGAACAGGAACCGGACCCTGGAAGTGCAAGGCGACAGTGCTAACCACTAAGCTACCGTGTTGTCATCATAACAACAACAATAAAGAAAAAATAATAAATTATTAAATAATAATAATAATAATAATAATAATTATTATTATTATTATTATTATTATTAATAATAATAATAGTAATAATAAACGCTACTGCATTTAATGATGCAGTATGTAATGCTCAACAAAGCAAAACAATTGTACAAGTCATGTCCCTCTAGTAAAAAGAAAAAACATCACATTACTTTGCTGATTAAGACGTTACTTGAAACGGCCTTGCTTATCTCATTCCTACACTGATTCATTGTTACATTGATTTAGGGGTTGCATAATTAATTTAGCTCATTCTCTCAGTAACTATTTTCAAAACCTCCTACACCGTTCTCAACGTATTTCCCTGACAGTCATGGAAATTATTATAACTATGAGTTTATGAGTTTACACAACAGTAATTTGGTGTTGGAACGATGCCGAACGTGCTCACTTTGAACCAGCAATTTTACACAGAACAGTCCCATCAGTGCTATTGTTGAGCCCTTGAGCAAAATCTGATCTCACTTTGCATAAGAGCATCTGCTAAATGAATACATGCGAACCTGGGTCGTTGTGGGAACTTTACTCACCGTGGAAGAGGCTGAAAGTGATCGTAAGGCATGACCTCTTTGAAGCCATCACTGTGGAGAAAACAGGCTTTTATAATATCTGTCTTCTAAACAAAAAGCGCATACTTCATTCAGTGTGACTCATCAGGCCTCTTGAGTTTATAAGTTTGCATAAGTCAGAGTTAAACACCCGATCAGTGTGTTACCGTATAAAGTAAAAGATTACAATAATCACAAAGTCTGTTGGTTTTGGCATTCTTAAGGTGTACTGTACTGTATGTGTGTATGGTTGTGTGTGTGAGTGTGAGTGAGGGAACCAACCTTTCAAGACAGGGCTCCATGTTGCACTCCTTCAGCTTGGGTTTGGGTTTAGTGTTTTCCGGGTAGCTGTGACAGTTATGATCTGAGACAGTCCTGTTGTAGCGGATGTCCATGCAGTCGGCCGAGTTCAGCTGGTAGCCTGAGAAGTGTATACTGAATTAGTACTGAATTAGAGGTTCTGAGCTGCATATACAGACAAATGATAAAAATAAGATTATTAGCTAAACAAATTAAAGCAGTCTTTCCTTGCAGTGTTAATATATTAAACACTTATCTGTCGCGATTTATTTTTACTTTTTTTTAAAGGTAAAGTGCAGGTTAATTTTTAAATTGGTTAAATTAAACAGGTTAAATTGTTTTATTTTTACTTACTATTTTTAATTAACACTTTGTGTTAATTATTTTTATGTATTTTTTTTTTTTTTTGGCTGTGGAACGAATAATTTGAGTTTCCATTATTTCCTATGAGAAAATTAAATTTGGTTTACAAATGTTTTGGAATACGAGCCCGCTTCTGGAACGAATTATGCTCGTAATCCAAGGTTCCACTGTATATATATTCCTGTGTACTGTATATATACAATAATGTGTATATAGTATATATACTATAATGTATATGTACTGTACACATACAGTATAGTCATGTTTGAGGGCTCAGGATCCTGGATCTTTGGTTTTGGGTGGCGAGATTAGTGTTTTACCTCCTCCACACTTTACAGAGCAGGGGAAGAAGTCTGTCTCTCTCCACTGATAGCGGATCGGCTGATGGAACATGAACATGACCGCTGTGTCTTTCGGAGCTGCATACTTCACCTGAGACAAAAAGGGAAAAAGATGGATGTCATACATCCACCCAACACACACGACAGTTATCAGCTTCTATGTGACCATTAACAACAAACTAAAATCATGAGCACATACCTTAGAGAGTATTCCAACCAAGACAAGAAGAAATCCTACACTGTGTTTGAACATTGTGAATTCTCTATGAAATAAATTTTAAATACACAATATGGCCTAATTATGTGGTCACCTGGCCATAACAGCCATAAACAGTTATTCAACATCCTATTTAATGTTTCATTAATGTGCCATTTGAGGGCAGGAGTCTGTTTAGTGCAGTTCAGCTATTCCATGCCAACTTTGACGAACTATATGTCTTTATAGAGACAACATTTTACCACAGGAACACGCTTATGCTAGAACAGTTTTTTTTCCACTTTTCCAACAAACCAGAAAAAAAGGTCAATTTGATGGCACATGCCCCAAATTCTCAGCATTGCAAATGGAACTGATGACTCTCTTCTTTAAATCTCACTATCTGTTCCCTTACACTAGAATATGAAAACCAAAAACATGGTCTGGCTCTTGGGAGGAATTATTTATACTAGCCATATTAATTAACCTAAACAGATACACAATGTTATTTCCTAAATCAATATCATAAGCAGTGTTGGGTGTAACGCGTTGGGTGTAAGTAAGGCGTTGGAATACTCGGATTACTTGTTTGATTTAACGAGTAATCTAACGCGTTGGGTCCGCCATTTAAGTACTCGGTTACTTACTTACTTTTTCAAAAATGTAATCCGTTATTTAGACACTTTATGTAATCCGTGAGCCGGACAGCAGTCATTCCCAATCCATTAGTGTGTGTGTGTGTGTGTGTGTGTGTGTGTGTGTGTGTGTGTGTGTGTGTGTGTTTGTGTGTGTCGTCGTCCTACTGCACAAGTTCCTTCAAAAACTGTGTGCAAGTGTATTTAGAGAAGAATTGATCTGAATTCTGGTTTTGCAGGCACAGGGTGTTCACACCAAATACTGCTTTGATTTGTATTTTTCTTCTGTTCATTCACTTTCCATTTTTGTCAATTGTTAAAAATAAACTATTAACACTTTTATCTTTGAAAGCATTCCTATTTTACGACATATTTTACACAACTGCCTAACACTTTTGCATAGTACAGTACATGTGTACAGTATATACTGTATGCTGTCAGCACATTTATCCTGGAACGCTCTTTGGGTCATCTGCTATAATCTTAAGTTTGGAACCTGTGGGTGTTATGGTTTCTGTTCATCTTGGATTAAATATAAGAGCACACACTGAGGTCTGTGGCTAAAAAAATTGGATCAGTTTTGCATACAGTTACTGAACATGCTGCCAATAATGTACAAGGAAGAACCGTGTGAATTATATCACTTTACTGTTTTTTTAATGCACTTTTTGTTCTTAATAGCTGTTCATGAAACTGTATGACAAATCAAAAGCCTGTAGTTTTGTTAAAACATTTTTTTTTTTTCCTGTTTAAATAGTGTACAGCGAGCTTTAGGTCAATCACACAGAATCAGCCAATCTGTGGTCTGAAGTCTCATTTTTATTGTTAAAACATATGGCTAAAATGTAACAAATTTAGACACATTCAGAAACTCCTATTGCTTTGTCTTTAAACAATAGAACCCAAATAGATATTCAGGATGGGAATCACCAGGGGACACCCACTGTGATATCACAACACCTACGGTACTGTAGGGGCCTATTATATTTATATTGTGACTATGTACAGTAAGTATAATGATTTTATAAATATCCTGATTTAATTTTGTTACAATTTTAAGATTCTGAACCTTTAAACGTTTAGTTAAAAGTAACAACTTCACAACTGAATTGAACAATACAAAATAAATTTAAGTACAAGCCTTTAACATTTAACATAAAATTAAATTAAACAACAAAAAAAAAACACCTACATTTCTACTGAGTCGCATGTAACTCTGTGATGTCATCCACCATAATTGTTATTTATAAACAAACTTAGCATATAATTCTCTCCTACCACGAGGGACGCCAATGTGGGAATAGTTTAGATTGTACCACCTGAAGGAGTATAAAGAAACTATTACTTGTTTCCACCTCAAGTCTCAATACTCAATTGACTATGAGCAGTTGCGAGCAGAGCTGCTGTGTAGAGCTTCAAAGTTTCAAAACTAATTTCCACTTTGGTTTCTTCGGGGCTAGTGTAAGCATGTGTAATGAGTGGGTTTTGAGACTAATTCACTCACAACATATGGAGAGAAAGGCCGATCGGAGGCTTTTTTTTGTATGTGACTTTTGATAATGCAACGCCATTATAATGTGTTTCGTTGCATCTCTCGGAAGCTTGTTTGCTCAGCACAGAATCATTATATATGAGGCTGATCAACCCATCACGGGTTATGGCCAATCAAGCTGACAACCAGCTAAGCCCGGTCACTGACCAATCGACAGGTGTATTTCTATTATACAGTAGATGTAAAAATCCTTAAAAAACAGTTGTCAGTGTGGATATACATGAAAGAATATAGATAAATAGCTGAACTGATTTAGATGTACTATAATGTAGTCATACTCCCCCTTGTTTGCCGGCCCACCTTAATAGTGAAGTCTGCGGTGAGTGGCCCATGGCAGCGCAGGATGTGTCTGTCCGCTTCTCTTCCTCTCTGATACTCCACAGTGCTGTTTGCCAGAGTGTATGAGCCTGGAGAGCTCAACACCAGCTCCTCTCTTCTGTCACTTAGACTGTGAGCTTCAATCACTAACACAGGATGAAACCACCATTAGTCAAGCAAAGATGAATTAACTACAGTATACTGTGTATTCTCCTTGTTCTTAAATTTAACCTGGGCTATGGACACATAATAGATTAACACACCGAAAAAAGGAACAGTAGCACACTATAGACAATCATAAAGAATGAGGAATGACAGCCAGTAATTAAGGTCTTAACAAAATAAAATTTAGAAACAAGCATACTCAGAAATGTTACATTAAAGCGCACACACAGAAAAAATAGGATTAACATCTCACAAAGTAACACTGCCTCTCAGTGTATAAATGTTGTAAATGGATTATTTTTATGGATTATTCTTTTCTGGAATCAAATGCAACATCAAATCCAACATATGATGAGAAAAATACACAGAATATATGAACTAGTGGAGCTGGCTGGTTTCTTTCCAGACTCGAGTGTAGATTGATCTAACCCACCAGTGACTGTAGTGTCAAGTAATTACACAGGGTGAAACACCCTTAGATTCGATTAAAAAAGGCTCATACAAAGTGCAAATTACACAAAATGACAGACAACACAGCCATAATTTAGTGTTCTTTGCTTTGATTGAACCCAGTAGGCCATAAGAGATATGAAGTCCTTTAAATGCATAAATACAGGTAAAGATCTGTGTGGAATAGTTTGCCCTACAATATTATGTCATTATGTATATATTATGTCATATATATAAGACTTTGATAAAATGCATTGCATAATAGTAATAGCTTCATTGTTGGTTTACATGAGCAGTATTTTTTCAATCTGGTTGAAATCAATTTAATTAGAGACTCCAACTGAACTGTTTACTTGGATGCTAATTTGATAAGATGAGCATTTACATGCACAAAGTGGTTCTGCCCACTATGAACTGTTTAATCTCTTAGAACTGTATAAGATATATTATGTACATATATACGTACAGATATGTATGTGTCTGTTCTGATAAATCCCACATTCTGCTTTATGACTGGTTATAAGAAATCAATGACATTGATGAATTCAGTGTTATGATTGGTTAGATGCTTTATGACATTACGAAATGTGGACCCAATCAGTGCACTTCCTTAGCCAGTGACCCAGTGGAAGAAAGTAGAGATTGGTGGGAGGGAGTTGTTCTCACAAACTTTACTGATCAGTAATGGAAGTAAAATTTTCCTTCCCGAAACTCATCAAGTCATTTAATGTTCTCGTCCACATGGAGCAACAGGCTCAGAAAGAACACATTTATTCCGATGACAGAGAAACGATGTTTACATGGCTAATGTTTATCTATAACAGATTATTAAAAGTTTCCATTATTTTATTTTTCAAGCTCTCATTCTGATCAGGCCAGATAGGCTCAGACTGTTCCTACTGAGGTGTTTAGATGAGGCATTTTTATTCCAATTCCAATTAGTATTATATTAGGGTGCATATAAACTGATCTATTACTAGATATATTAGCCCTCATATGCAAAAACACCACTAGTCATCAATCTACACAAAGAGTCAAAATTTTTCCTGGCAAGGAAAAAATTATACTCCTCAGACAGAAACATTATTTAATGCATAAATTCTCTTTAAATCTGTTCATGTATATAGTAATGTTTTCCATCATCAGATTAATTTTTTTTTGGATAAAATAAAAATGACAAAATACATTAAAATTTAAAGTACAATTAAATAAAAAAAGAACTAAGACTACACTGTGATTGATAGACCTAATTAAATATTATAGTTCATTATTATTATTGTGTTACAGGTAGTAACACGCATTTGAGGTTAGACAGGAGTCTCCATGGACTATGATGTTTGCAGTGCTTTGTAGCAAGAGCAGGGAACTAGTGGAGGAAAATCTAGAGAGGTGGAGGTATGCTCTGGAAAGCAGAGGAATGAAGTTTACCCACAGCAAGACAGAATACATGTGTGTGTGAATGAGAAGGATCCAATTGGAATGGGGAGGCTACAGGAAGCAGAGGTGAAGGATGTACACGACTTTAGGTACTTAGAGTCAACAAGCCAGAGAAACAGAGAGTGTGGGAAGAGGCGTGTGCTGGCAGGTTGGAACGAGTATCAGCGAGAATGAAAGGAAAGTTGTACAAGACCAGTGAGACCAGCGATGCTCTACAGCTTAGAGACAGTGGCACTGAAGAAAAGACAGTGCTGGAGGTAGCAGAGATGAAGATGTTGAGGTTCTCTTTGGGAGTGACAAAGGATGGATAGGATCAATAATAAGTCCCTCAGAGGGACAACCCATGTTAGATGTTTTGGAGAGAGACCAGATTGAGGTGGTTTGGACATGTTCAGAGGATAGACTAGGGGATCTATTGGTAGAAGGATGCTGAGGTTGGAACTGCCAGGAGTTCTAGAGGAAGACCAAAGAGGAGATGGATGTAGTAAGAGAGGACATGATTGTAAGTTAGTGTGACAGAAGTATTTTTTCACATACAAAAATGGATTACAATTAATTGAATTACCTTTTTAGGTGATCAGTAATGGAAGTAAAAATTTTCCTTCCCCAAACACATCTTAAAAACTTAAGAATGAAAAATTATTTGGAAAACTTTTATTTATTACCTGATAAATTTAACCTTAGAAATTGTACCCAAGGTTATTTTGAAAAGCATAAATAATAATTAAAAAAAACTTAATATGGGGGATCCAGAACAAAGGTCTAACAACTCATCTATAATGAGAAAAAAAACCCACAAAAAACCTACAGTATGACAATTTACTTTTCCGTGTCATAAAAAACACAATATGTAAAGATTTGCATGATGAACAAGCCAAGTTTAAACCCACTACTAACAGGTGCTAGCAGAAATAATGAGAGGAAGATGTTTGGCCGATCTCTGACAGAGCTGTTTCCAATCTGTTCCCACATCATAGAGGAAAAAAAAATCATCAAGCAAGAGGTTTATTCATGTAAATCAATTTGGACAATAAGGGTGAGCACTTAGGTTAGAAAGTTCCCACAAAAGAATTAAAAGCGAGAAAGTTTCAAATCATGGCTCAATCATATTCAGGTGTTTGTCATTAGAGCAGTAAATCTCTCCCATTGTTCCTCCTGTGTGCGTTTTCTTGCAAATATATTGCTGTGTGTTTCTGGTAGGCTGCGTTGGGATGTTCCCAAAACATGTTTTCCATTTTGAAGCAATCGGAAAGCTAATGGTTTGACATTATTTATGGATGCACGCATGCCACAAAGCATGATTTAGGGTTCTATATGCTCAGTAAAGAGATATTTATTGTCGTACACACTCATATTCTCCACACAGCAGCAGACAAGGTCGGTCGCACACACGCTCGGCACATTAAGGCTTGCCCAAAACAAGCTTTCCATTAAAGCCATCGCTAATGGAAATCTCTCTCAGCATGGTAACAGTAACCGTGGCCCCATCTACAGGAAATCTGATTATCCATCTCTTGCTTCTGATAATATTTAGTTTTTCTGGAGTTCGTGAACTTGACTGCTGCGCACTGTACCGTTGGCAGTGTATGTGTTGTCTCTTTCCATTTTCTACCTTTTTTGTCTCCAGTGGACATTTCCACATCCACATTGTGAGTCTCCTGGTAAATGATCTGTGAAAACACAGCATGGAAGCTTTCCAAATTCTTACACACTGTATTCATTTCAAGAGGGGGAAAAAAATCAAGGTTTTTTTTTTCAGTGCAGGTGAAAGTTTGTACTGTATATGTGCATGTACACATTTGTGTCCCTCTTACTATGTGTGTAAACACATTATATTCTTGTGTGTGGAGATGGCGAGCAGGCTACAGGATTTAGTGCACACTAAACAATTATATCCCTGATTTCTCAGTCATCGACTAATGCTGAGGCTCAGCAGCTGCACTCGCACTTGCTCCGTGCACTCATGGTGACCACATGCAGTGTGCAGCAATTTATCACAGAGGCCCTGTGAAGAAATCAAATTCATCTGTCCTTATGCATAGTAGATCCCTGAGTCCACTTAATCATCCATCTACTGTATATGTTTTTGTTTATGAACAGGAAAAGTCACAAGGCTATATGATTGACAGTGTCCTTGTTTAATTGCATGAAAAGGCAGGATTTGGGGAATAGGCATGGTGGGGATCTCTACAGCCACTTGTGATGTGTTGTTGAACACAAGATGACACAAGATGACACAATGTGAAAGGATCAGTGATTTTGAAAAGGTGTGGAGTGTGCAGTCAGTTTTAAAGCATATTACAGTTGTAACTAAAATAAAAACCATTATTTCCAACGTTAAACATCTTCAAATGACCTCTAGATTTGATTTCCATTAGAGCTGATTTTTTACAGCCTGGTTCACTGACAGCTCTGTAACGCCCAACAATGATTTAACTGATTTTACAACATGTACAATAGTCACTTTATCATCCTCATTTTCCCCAAATGCTTTCAGAGGAAGTTTAAGAAATCAACCGTCCATATCCAACACCCAAAGAAAGTAAAAAATTACAAATATATAAACTATAATTTTTGTCCTTATGAAACATTTCACAAATACAGCTGCAGCTACAGCACTCTGTGTGAGTGTGTGTGTATGTGTATGTGTGTGTGTGTGTAATATTTTCCCACATCACTCTTATTATACTTTTGAGAATTGACATCACATAATGCATTACTCAGCCTGAAGAGTTTTATTATCCAGCTATTGATAGATATAAGCTTTTACCCCTTGTATTTGATGACACCATCAGATTGCAAGTGACAAATGTGGTGTAGGGTGAGCAATTGAGCAATTCTGAGGTTTAGGAAAGTCATAGAGTCTTAACCACACCATGCACACCAAAAGGTAAAAAGGTCCCATCTTGCACAGTTCTACCACTTTTTTCCATGTGCTTTTAAAATAACCCATTTGGGAAAGATAAAATCTTTAATAATAACCAATAAAAGAACTTAGAATAATACTATAATAATAGAGGTTAGGTACATGAGTGTTCGAAGATATACAGGTGGTATGCATGTGCCAAATGTAACAAACTTACATCAAACAACCACATACTAACTAAACCACCACCCCATCACACACACACACACACACACACACACACACACACACACACACACACATACCCATGAGAAAGGTTACAGATCAGCAAACGTTTACAACTAGAAATCTCTTTAGGAAGCCAAGAACCTAACTATATAAATGCTCACTCTCAGGCTTAAGATTGTGATTTAGTTTGCAGAATTGATCCATGGTTTAGGGCTGTAGAAAATTTAATTATCGTCATCAAATTCAAATAAAAATTTTTACACAGTATGATATCATTGTTGTTATCATCATCATCAACTTGTTCCTTGTCAGATTTATGTGAACATTTCCTGAATGAGCAATCATTTGCAGTGCATGAAACACATGTAAGGTACAGTATACAGTAAGTTGTGGTATACACTCGTACAACTAAAAGTTGACAATTCACCAACGAGTATGTTTTTGGAAAGTGGAAAAAAAACTAAGTATAGGGAAACTCCAAACAAACAGTAACCCTAGCTTAGGATCGAAGCACTACTCCACCGATTTGTATAAATTGGAAAATGGTCTTCCCTTGGTTTCATGCTGATTGAAATTCTGGAAGTTGTTTTTTTTTTTTTTTTTTTTACAGTTTCCCCAATCCAACATTTGGTCAATCCAGAAAGAGTTATTTTTGTTTTTTTAATGAGCATGTAGTTATGTATCATTTCAAGCACACATTAGAATACGAGATACTGTAGCCAAAGTTTCAAAGTGATTAATAGTACAATATTTGATTTTTATATACTTAAAAGAAAAACGCTCTTAGAGAAGCAGGAACCAGTTGATGTCTTTTTGAGGTGAGTCAATGCTTCACTCTTAAAACTCCAGAAACTTTAGAAAATTCAGACACTAAACATATCATGGCTAAGTAGCTGTATTTGGAATAAATGGTTTTAAATGTAATCTTAAAGCACATTATTGCTCTAAACAGTAATTAGACATAAGCATCAGAATTATTCTTTCATCTTAGAGCGAGATCACAAAGTCAGATTAGAGTTCTGTGCTGTTTAGTGCAATGCAATGGCTGAGGTAGTGAACAAAAATAAATCCAGGAACTCACTTATGATGTCCGGACCCTTGGCTGTGAGTCTTAGACCTCTGCTTCCTAGAGGAACCTCAACCACCGTCTTCAGGGCTTTAAAAGGAGCAAAGAAACAAGGTTAACACAATAAAACTGACTGCTTTCATTTTGCTTTCTCTCAGTGAGGTCGACCGAAAAATGATGTTATGAGAGTTTTATGACAGGTATGTTAGCCGTGTATAGTAATAAATGTTAATACTATTTTCAAAATGCCTATGCATGCTGTTTTCTCTGACATATCCCATAGTCATGGAAAAGATGTTACTGTGTTTTAGAAGGGTCAAGTTATTGGCCTAAATTGGTCCACAGGAATTAGGTTAGAAATTGTCTAATGCATCATTAAGTCTAGAAGGATCATGCTGAACTGAAAGTTACCAGAAGACCTCATATTCTCCAGCAAGCTCAGTTAAACCTAACAGCTGTTTTTTTTTATAAAACTGCACAAATCTGTGTCTAAAACTCCTGATTTTAAGCAATGAGTTTTCACTCCAAATATTAACTGTTTATTTTGTTACTCTTTAGTGCTCTTTATAGTCGTTTCTTTTATGCAGAAATGTTTTACTACTAAAGTAAAATAGTTGTTAGGTTTTACTGAGCTTGCTGGAGAATATGAGTTCTCCTGGTGACTTTATATACACAGGTGAAACTCGAAAAATTCGAATATTGTGCAAAAGTTAATTTACTTCAGTAATGCAACTTAAAAGGTGAAACTAATATATGAGATAGACTCATTACACGCAAAGAAAGATAGTTCAAGCCGTGATTTGTCATAATTGAGATGATTATGGCTTACAGCTCTTGAAAACTCCAAATCCACAATCTCAGAAAATTAGAATATTGTGAAAAGGTTCAATATTCTAGGCTCAAAGTGTCCCACT
>JAQMYL010000007.1:16977703-16989221 GCA_030014365.1 Clarias pachynema | reverse complement strand
GTCTTCCATAACACCTCAGCAGTGCCACAGGCTGATAGCTTCCATGCCACACCGCATTGAGGCAGTAATTGCTGCAAGAGGGGCCAAAACCAAGTACCGAGTATATATGCATACTTATACTTTTCAGAAGTCCGATATGTTCTATGTACAATCCTTGGTTTATTGATTCCATGAAATATTCAAATTTTCTGAGAATTTGGATTTGGGGTTTTCATGAGCTGTTTGCCATAATCATCTCAATTATGACAAATCACTGATTGAACTATCTTGCTTTGCATGTAATGAGTCTATATCATATATTACTTTCACCTTTTAAGTTGCATTACTGAAATAAATGAACTTTTGCACAATATTAAAATATTTTGAGTTTCTCCTGCATATATATATATGAATGCCCATGATCAGAGATTACCTAAACACTTGAAGTTACATTGTAAAGTCAACAATAGAAATCCCAGCTATGATTAATAGTGAAAGTAAGAGCATTTAAACATAAAAAATGCACAATGCAGCAAAATGCACATCACAGGTTTGGGATAAAACAGCTGTGTGGCCCTAAGAAAATAATTTGTTAGTGAAGCTAATCAAAAAAGGTCTTCAGTTTGCTATAGGGAGGATAAAGATTGGAATTAAGAGCAATGGAAAAAGGTCATGATTGACCCTATTCCAGAGTGATGGGTGTGTACAAGAGTCTGAAGCAATGTACCAATCATGCATGGTGTTCTGGAGGCAGTGTTATGATCTGGGATTGCTTTAATTGGTCAGGTCTAGGCTCAGTAATGTTATGTGGCAATAAAATGTAATCAGCTGACGATCTGAATATTCTGAATGATGAGGTTACACCATCATATAACCATATACCATAACAATGGCAGTTGCCAAGATTTATTACATTGAGCCCACCTAAAAAAATTGGATGTGCAGAACAAAATGTTTTATATTTAGTTTTTTTTTATTATTATTATTATTATTTCCAGTCATCGGTACAACGAAAGCTCATACCAAACATTTATGCAATTCTGGATGGAAATAAATGTTCCATAAGGTTGTCAAAGCAATACCATGGTGTATGCACACAGTAATCAAAGCCAAAGGCGGTCCAACAAAACATTAGAGTAAGCTTTCTGAGAGTACAGGAGCATTTTTTGGCCAGGCACTGTAGCTTGGTGAAGGTATCAGGCTGTTCAGACTTAGTAAACTCTTTTTAATATCAATAGGAAAAAAAAACCTCTCGGCAGAATCAAATTTTCTTCAGTTTTGGACCATTTACTTTATATACTAGTAATATGCGAGTTCAAACCTTCTCTTAAAATTGGCTACTGCCAGCTTTCTCCCATTTAATAATCACTCAAACAATGGTAATTTGAATGAGCTACCCCTAAATGGATGCTAAACCACCGTGACTGATGTGTTGTCAATGATTTTGTGAATGTATGAATGAGTAAGTTTGTGAGTGTCTGAGAATGAGAAGTGAATCAATGTGTCAGTGGGTGTGTCAGTAATTGAATGAGTTACTCAGTTGGTGAATAACTGTGTGAGTCAATGAGTGAATAAGTGAGTCAGTGAGTCAAGGAGTGAACTACTAATGAACTATTTAGTGATGATCAGCTGCCCAAAACATGCTTCACTTCCCAGAGAGGTATCATTACTGTGTCACATTTTGGCTGTAGCCCTGACCCACAGCCACTCAACCTTTTTAACTGTATAACTGTAGAATAAAGGCATACAGTATAACCTGTTCACTCTCTATTGTAAAACGCATGTGTATTCCTGATGCCTGACCTTGACACACATCCTGCACATGTCTAATTTCTCCTGATCCTTTACTTCCATTTGTAAAGTTCTGCACTTGTGACTCACACACTGTTTATGGGTGTTTCCACATGGATTACACCCCACTTATGCTTCACCTTTACTTACAGTAAGTGCATAATCTTGTGAAATCCTGTAAACCTTTCAGAAAAAGTTGCTGAAATCATAAAGCTGCTTATCTCAGGACTTAACATGTTTATTCTGAACAATCAGTACACCTAGTACTGTTTGTCTTTAGTCTATTACATCTGTATACCAGCTTGATTTATGATCAAAGTATTCAGTGTGACTGGAGTTCAGTGTGTTCATCTTAAAGTTTTTTTTTTCCTTGCCACAGTCATCTCAGCTTTTCTCATTAAAGATCTGCATCTGTAGTTCTGTACAGCTGCTTTGTGTCTCTGCTTTAAATGTCTCTCAAAATCATAAACAAATAAATGCAATTGAACGGAATAGACCGCAAACTGAAGCAGAACACAGGCAGCACGCAACCCTTCCCCTAGCTATTAGGATTGATTACCGGCACCCGTGCTTTATTTAGCCGTTTTACGCTAGCTCCTACAACTTCCATGTGCGAGTACTTGGGTGTTTATTCGCCTGTTTAAGAGCTGTTGTTAACTTCAGTGGTCTGACTATTCGCATTTACTACTCCATGCTCTGTTTGATCCTTTTATACCCTCTTTACTTAAGTGTTGCTCTTTGCTTATCATTAATGAATGAATGAGTAGGTTAAAGGATGAATGAGTAAATTCGTCATCAGGAATGTACTGTAAGTGAGTAACTTAAAACAAAGAAATTCCAAAGACTCACATTTCGGAAAATCATTTCTCCTTTTATGACGCAACGTCGCATTATGTAGCTTTAAGATTTGATATGGTCCTAAATGATTACAGGATGATTTGATCTGCTGCTAGTCCTTTTACAAAGCAACCACTACTTGACCAGTAGGCCCCTTCTCAGCGATTGAGGAAAACCCCTTTTATATAAGGATTGAGATTTTATGAGAGACGTGTCATTATTAATGCATTTTAACAAGGAAAAAGAGAGCCATTTGCACAGTCTGGCAGTGGCTACCGCATCCAGGGGTGGAACTGAGCCTGTGTCTCGGGTGCCCCTTAATACTGTATAATCACTTTTGGAAAAACCTGAAATTCAATGCATAGAATCATGTAATAATGTTTTGAGGCCTGGACAGTGGTGTGGGAAAAATACCGTGTGTATCAAATAAAGCTTGCCTTGAAACTTGCCAGTCCAATATGGTACCTAGGTTATGCTGAAATAATGGATGATGGTATTAAACAAAATGGCAAAATCCACAAACCAAATACTGACTATTAAAACCTTAATTATACCTGTATATGGTGCTAATACAAACAAATAAAAGGAACAAATATTATTTCATAATTGAGTCACTGCTCGATTCACTGCTCCATGTTTGCAAATAGATTTGTGTGCTTGCTATTTAGTGCGCCCCACATACAGTACCCTGTTAATAAGCACCCTCAGTAACACTCTTCCACATGCCTTTGTCAGCTTCCCTTGCACTTTCTATTAATGATGATGTTTAAACCCCACGAATGCAACAGTTGTGGTACGGTAGCATATAAAGGGCACCTCGTGCCAAAGTAGAGGCTGTACACTACCTTACACTCACAAAATTTATTTCACTTAAAATTGGCGAAATAGAGACTGGAGCCTCTGCTCCATGCAAAAAAAAAAAAAAAACAACTAAGAAGATTTCTGAAACTGCTGATATTGGGTTAAAAACTGTCCAACACATTTTTAAAACATGGAAAGATTATTTTTGTGAAAGAACTGTGATTAGAAAAAAACAACTAAGTGGAGAAAAAAAAAGAAAAAATCAACAGTAGAAATGACAGCTACTGTATGTTTACTAGTGAAAGTAAGAGCATTTCACATGAACAATAAAACAAGAGCTCACAGGATTTGGACTAAATAGCGATGTGACTATAATAAATTAACTTTGCAGTATACAGTACTTAAATTTGCTCAGGCAGATAAATATGTGACTTTGGGGCAGTGAAAAAATGTTCATGTGCTCCAGAGTTTCCCTATTCCAGAGATGCGTGTGTTTAAGGATAGAAAGTGACGCACATGAAGTGATGTACCCAGCATGCACAGTGCCTACGGAGGCATATTATGATCTGGGGTTGATTCGGTTGGTCAGGTCTGGGGTCAACATGTTATGTGGCAAAAAAATGAAGCCAGCTCATGACCTAAATCACCAGTTTATGCAATCTATGCATGAAGTTAAAGTTGCCAATGACTCAGTAGAAGCCTTCTGACTAATTATTAATGACATATTATTAAAATTGACAAGCTGGGAAGATCTTGAATCCCAGCCAATGGGACAGAAGACTCTAGAGAGAGAGAAAGCTTTCAGATTATTCAGGCTTAACTTGAAGTACATAAAAGAACCCTGGATGTTGTAGTGATGAGTGGTGAGTTATTGGCAAGATGCCATTTATTAGACTGAGTGCAAGGCTTTTGGATTGAGTTATGCTGCAAGCACTTTTAAAGCAAATAGCACTGCAGCCAGGAAATGCCAAATGCTCGAGTGCATCTTAATCTGAGCACTCAGACATGTCACTTGACAGGAAAGGGGGATTTTGATGAGGAACATGACTTTAGAATGAACTGGCATAGTCAATACAGATGCACAGGCCTTTCCAAGAACAATGCAAAACTGTCAGGCATCTAAGATAATTATTCATTAAGTTCATTAAGAGTGTGGCATTTTTTTTTTCTGCATGGTTAAAGAAAATTTGCGTTTGGAGTATACAAGGAATAAAAAATATACTTATAATGTTTATAATATAAACATTTTAGTGATGTGCACACTGACACATAATTTTATTTATGAAGCAGAAGATGTTCAGTGATTGTATTTGTGTAAAAGTGTTGGTTTCGGTGTAGTGTTGGTTAGAAGAGTTATTAAAGCAAATCGATATTAATCTTGTAAATTCTGTAATTATTTTATAATGTATTCATTTCGAGTTAGAAATAAGTGTCACATGCAATCAAATCAATTAGGCAATAAAGTACAACATTAAAACAACTCTATAAACAGTTTTCTAACAAAACGTTTGCAACGTTGTATTAATTGTATATGTCATATACTGCACCTTACTAAGATAATAATAATACTATCTGAGAAAAAAGATGTGTTCCTACATTGTGTAAGTTATTCTCGGATTGTTCAAGTACCAGCACTGCTAGAGAGCCACAGTTGACCCCTCAACCAATAATTGTTCAAGTTCTATATTTTGATTGGATTTTGTCTTACTTGTAAGTCATTCTTATAAATAAATGTTTAAACAAAAAAAAATAATAATAATAACTTAAGCAGACAGATCGAAAGAACAGAGGTATGGCACCGAAATTACAATTCAACAATTCAGCAATTCAAACAACTGCAATGTCTAGTGAGGCCTTTCAACAATATCAAACAACTCTCAAATATGTCTACAAAAGTCTAAAAGTCAGAAAGCAAATCCAAGCACTCGTGATGCCAAGAGAGAAAGAATTACAGTGAGTGTAACAATTTGCTGTTGGACCTTTCTAAAAATGCAACCCATTAGTAGCCTCACACGGAATCAATAATTCTTTACAAGCACCCGAAAATATCCCCTTTCCCAGCATGTGTAGCAATATGTCGGCTGGCTGAGCCATAAAAATCCAGTATACAAATAAACCTGCCAATTCTTGCAAAAGAACAGAGAACTCGAAGAATGTACAACTGGCCTCGGAATATTCGCAAACCCTCTGCACCCTTCAAAGAGCCATTTATCCTTAACCTGGAATCAGGCACTGATTAAAATAAGCGCACTTCACTTAACTACCGCAAAATCATAACGAGACACAAAGTCAATATTTTAATGTTGTGCCTGAACAGCTCCATTAAATAATCAAAGAAATTTATGAAAATCTGGAGGCACTTCACTGAAATAATCCAAAGTACCTTGGAACAAAATACAGTATTAAACAAACTTCTGTAAGAGGTCAGGTTGTATATGTAATGTATATATGTACAGTATTATATGTTGCATTAAATCCAAACCCATGTTCGGTTTTTGAGGTTGTTTATTCTTTTTGTTTCACCCACCAATGTTCCCTATTTAATCTTTTAATGTGTGTGTGCACATACGTTCTTCCAACGTAACATGTATCTGTGATTGGCCTCGGATCAGGCGGCAGCTCGAGCCATCTCCGCCACACACTCCACAGTTATCCGGCTTAGTGTTGCTGCCCAGCTGCCTGTCACAGCCCACTTCCTGTAGAGTGGAGAGAAAAAGAGAGCAAAAATAAAAGGAGCTAAACATGATATTGGATTGTTTATTGTTTACTGAGTAAATGACTTAGAAATTATGAGGCCTAAAACATTGTTTGGTCTATTACTGGATTTTAGCAACAGATCCATCCATCCATCTTCTTCTGTTTATCCGCGTATGGTCAACGGGCAGCAGACCAAGCAGAGATGCCCAGACCACTTCTCCATGGCTACCTCCTCCAGCTCCTCCAATGGAATACCCAGACATGCCCAGGCCAGACAAGACATATAATCTCTCCATCTTGCTCTTGATCTGCGCTGGACTCTTCTCCCCGTTGGCATGCTCGAAACAGAGAAGCATCCAGGAGGTTTGACGCATCCAATTGCCTGGACCGCCTCAACTGACTCCTTTCCATGCAAAGCACCAGTGACTCTACTTCAAGCACATATTGTCTGATGAATTCTAGACTGTCTAAAACAATTACTTAAGACCGATTGTTATTTATTTAGAGCACCATTTACAAAAAGCAATTTAGTATGGCCAATCCCCCTACCACCATCATTTAAAATGTTTTTGTTGTTCTTTCGGCTGCGCCCGCCCATCAAAGGGTCGCCACAGCAAATCATCTTTCCACATACAAGTTGGCACAAGTTTTACACCAGATGCCCTTCCTAACACAAGACTCCATTCTATCCAGGCTTGGGACTGGTACCAAGGATGCCTTGCATCCAGTGTCTGGGTTTAGGTATTGGCTGGGAATCAAACCCAGGCCTTCCACATAGCAGAACCACTGAGCCACAAATGCCCTGTACCAGCCTCTTAAACATTGTTACAAAATCAGAGAAAAGACGATATTAATATATATCAAACAAAATTTTATGTAGCTAATATTTGTATTTTCTTAAATTATTATTATCATTTTGTGAACTTTGCAAAGAAAGCTCCTAAATGTTGAACGATGATTAAAACTAAAACAAACATCAAAATGTTCATGTTTTTGCTCAGGATCCAAAATATATAAAAAGTTTTTTTTTTTTTTTTTGACATAGTAACCTTCTTTTTTTAATACACTTCTTTTTCAATAAGTCCATCAGTCGACAAGCTTTTGTATTCCTTCATTAAATAATGTTGTAATACCGCGATCTATGATTGCAATGCTGCCCTTACTTCTTCATTAGAACTGAATCTTCATCCTCGTGGGGCTGCTTTCAGGGGCCCAAACAGATGAAAGTTCAATGAAGCAAAAGGGAGGATGCTTTAACCCCTCAAAATGAAGTTTTTGCAGAGTGTCGACAGTGTGGGCAGAAGTGTGCGGACGTGCATTGTTGGACAGCAGAACTCTGCTTTTAATCAAAAGTTTACGCCTCAGTTCTCCAGTAAGCATCTCGCTGTAATGAGCACTGCTGATTGTTGAACCTTTTTCCTGATATTCTTCCAGTACTGGCCCTTGAGAATCCCAGAAAACTGTAAGCATTAACTTTCCAGCTGATGTTGACTCTTGGTTGAACTTTTCCTTGGTTGGCGATTGAGGATGTTTCCATTCTATACCGTTTACTGTCAGGCATGAAGTAATGAATCCATGTCTCAACACCAGTAATGATTCTTCAAAATTGTACAAAGTCAGCTGCTTTGATGTTTTTGTATACTGAAGTATGATTATAAGCATTTCAAAAGTGTCAAAGACTTTTGTTGACAATTACAGTACTGTATATTAAGTTTATGCAAAGAGTCAATATTTGCAGTGTTGGCCCTTCTTTTTTAAGACCTCTGCAATTTATGTTGGCATGCTGGCAATCAACTTCTGGGCCACATCCTGATTTATGGCAGCCCATTCTTGCACAATCGATGCTTGGAGTTTGTCTGAATTTGTGAGTTTTGTTATGCTTTGCTCCCTAAGAAACTTAGTTATCAGTTTTGCCTTATGGTGCTCTATCATGCAGGAAAAGGCATTTTTTGGATGGTTGGTAAAAGTTGCTCTCAGAGGATGTTTTTATATTATTCTTTATTCATGGCTGTGTTCTTAGACAAAATTGTGCCACTATATACTGTATGCCACACAGTCATTTTTACACTGAGAAATGTAGTATCAACCACAATTTGTTGTTAAACAGCCAGTCAAAGTCCCAGATTCTGAACATTAATGCATTGCCTTATGATTGTGTTGAACTGAGATCAAAACTGTTGGGTCACATTTTAATGCATAATTCATGCAATAATGACCCTAACAGACTTTTCTATAGTGAAATTGTTTGTAGATTAAGATGAGCTCTTTTCCATGAACGTTTGCCACAGGAATTACTTGTCTTAGTGTTTAAACATCAGTGGTGCCAATTTTCCTACCCAGACCTTCCATACGGACTGAAGAATAGTTCCTGAAATAATTATATGTACTGTAATATAATGTATAATGTACTGTCCAGTTTGGATGAGTTTCTTATTCTAGGCTGAAGGGGTGAAATCTGGATTGGTATTCGGCTGTTGTGGCCCATCAGCCTCAAGGGCCAACATTTTGCGTCCTTTTGTGTGATTCCAGTTTGTCATTTCTGTCGTCCTCTCTCTACAAGGCACTTTTACCCACAGAATGCTTCAATGCACCTTTTTGTGTACACATTGGTGACTGTTGTGTGTGCAAATCCTGGGAGATCATCAGTTTCCAAAATATTAAAATCAGCTTACCTGGTACCAGCAACCATGCCTTGGTCAAGGTGGAATCATTATAGTCCTCATGTTCTGATGTTTGACCTGAACATTAACTGAAGCTATTGACTTGTACCTTTTTGCATTATGAGTACCATCATTTATTTGGCTAATTTAATAAGTGAATAATAACTAAATATTTTCAATAAGTTGGTCAGTCAATGTGTAGGAGGAGATATAAATGATATAAGACATTTCTTCATTTTAAACCCCAGTGGAGATTTTCTGAAATTTACTAAACACTGACTTCTTACCAAATGTGTTTCACCCACAAAAATATATAAAAAGGTATGACTTACCTGGCATATGCCATTAATGCACATATCCAAAGAATCAGCTTTACACCGAGTGCCATCCAAAACTTTCGGTGCCAATTCCACCACTAAGCTCTTCCCTCGAGCTTGACACTTGAGGGCACACGGCGAGATTGGGTCATAGCTCACTGGAATCCACTCATACGTCTGTCCCTGGTATTTGATGTCATTGTGGGCAGAGCACTGCTGAGCTCTGAAGTCACCTGACTCAACGGGGCAGTCCTTAACAAACAAACAAAAACACCTATTAGTTTCTTAATTACCCTCTCTAAACTTTAGCAAAGAAGACTAATATATAATCATACATTAATGTTCTCATACTTCAAACAACACATTCTCTTAAGAAATTGACAAAATTTTTATTTTTTTAATATGTTAAGAACATATTTGGTAAGTTCAAGAATGACATTTTTTTCCAGCTAGTTACATACTAAAAAGAGTTGGTAATCATGTTCTACAAGCTTGTTTTTAATCCAGGCAATCTATAACATATTCAAACATGCATGATTATATATAATCATATTTATATGATTGTGTATATATATATACTGTATATATATACCAGTAAAAAAGTTTGGACAAAAATAGAATTTATTTGGAATTAAGGAATGTTAGTTTTGTAATGAATACTTCACCAGTATTCTGTTTCAATTAAATAAAGTACAAGTCATCCAAAATTGTAATTAAATGCAATTCTTTATTCCTTAACAACTTACTATCACTGGATTACCAAAGTACCTTTTTACTGACCTTTCCCTTGCACTTTATTACCAAGCTTTTTCATAATTAACACATTTCCATCACTTTGTAGAGGCATTTAAGACAATTTGCACCTTGAGACAAGCACATGTAAAGGTGCTTCCAGTGTGAAAAACACTAGACTTCAACTCGCTGTTACTGTCAGACATGTTGGCAGCCGCAACAAAATGTGTTATGTACTATGCTGCCTGATGTACGATTATCTGGCCCAAGAACTAAAACGGTAAAAACTTGGCTAAAAAAAAAAAAGCAAGGTTGTTTCACACCGTCTTACATGCTTTTCACACTCCAAGGTGGTGTTTCGTAAATCAGCCAAAAATCTGGCAGTGTGATCAGTAATGGTGTATTGTGTTACTGTATATGCAGGCAGCTGGATGTTGGAGCGTGATACAGCCTCTTTATTTAGGGATCTCTGAGAATGTACCCAGGTCATGCATAAACACATTAAATGATAGTTGCACAATGATTGCGAAATATACTCTACTTGCACAAATACGTGTTTACATCCACACTAATAATGTGGTCATTATGTGAAGTCATCAAATATTCAGATTAAAATAGTTGAGGAAGAATGAGTCTTTATAGTGGTGGATGCTGAAAAACATACACTGGGTCCAGGAGCAGATGCTTGCCCATAAAACATTTCTCTGACTCTGGATATATAAATAAAGACAGCACAAGAGGAAACCAAATGTGATCTGTAACCATAAAAATCCCCCAACTAAATATTTACCAATAAAATGTTCAAAAATGTAGCATTGAGTTTGAAGTCTATGTTATATCCTCCTTCTTTGGTTGAATCTTGTAAAATTGATCTTTTCCAGTTATCAGATTTATCAAATCATCATGCACATGTAAACGATCAGGGTGGGGCCGGAGCAGCACAGAGGAACAGCAGGCATGCATTTAAAGGACCTCAAATAAAAAGAGCAGTCATTCACCTGAGAAATCGAGCCTTGAGCTAACTCTGTCAATATGCTACTAATAATATTTGACACAGAAAAGACCCGTTCTTAAGATTCACATTTTTAACACCGTCATTTTGAATATTATGCAGCGACTGGCTTTGACCGTGCACCCACAAAACCATTGAAAACCACTTCAATAGTGGAAAAAGAGGCCGCTGATTAAAATGAATGGAAAAGCGACAGATGGGTTCTTGCGTGTTGATGGAGACATGGAGGCTGGCTACACAAAAGGCATAGATTTAGATGGAAAACTTTTCTTTCCCCTCTTTCTTTGAAAGGGATGAAGCTGGAGACTTTACCATATGCTAGACCACAAGTTATTTAAATAAAAAATGGACAGGAATGTGAAAGACATTTTTATTTCTGGCAAGCTTATAGGGGACATACTATACTGTGGCACATGAGGAGTGTATATAATTTCTGTAACTCATACCGTCTATAAATTATAACTGAGCCACTGCGAGGTTGCTTTACCATTTACAAAAAAAATTGGCATTAATGATAATTTGACTCTACTATTGTGTCTTTCAAATGATAGTTTTTGATTTTGTTGATATGACATTGGTTGTTTATTGGTTGTCTACAGATAGACACTCTACCTTCCCCATATCCAACGCCTTCGTGTGCTTATTCCCTCCAGTGTGGGCAGGCGGAATCGGGACCAGCGCTCTTCAGCTGC
>JAQMYL010000007.1:16941909-16952844 GCA_030014365.1 Clarias pachynema | reverse complement strand
TGATTCAAAACGGGACGCGCAATTTCATTCTCAAATACGGGACGATTCCGTATTTTAAAGGACGGGTGGCAACCCTAATTATAACACATGTTAGAGAAATGTGCTTTGTTTTGTTTTTTTTCTTTTTCATGAAGGCAGATGAAAAATGATAACTGAGATATTATTAAGTTACTAATGGAAAGCTAATGGAAAGGACAAAGTGACAAGATTTGACATTAATTAAACAAATGGCAAGCAGCATTGTTAGCATCTTTAATTATTTTGGTAGCTTAGCTAGACTTTTGCAACCATTGCTACTCTGTTTAATGCAAGTAGTCTATGCAATTAAATATAAGAATACTCAAACACATAGAATACATTTAGGTTAAAGAATGTGCCAAAACATTGTTAGCTTAAAATAAAACAAGCAAACAAAAAAAGTGGTATTATTGGCATGAAACACGACCCAAACATGCAACTCTTTTGCTCAGTATGTTGCGTAGTTAGCTAGATCACTTCTAATCTTACCTTAACAAGTGCACCTGTTCAAGACACTTGAAAAAAGAGCTAGAAGAATCCACAACTCAGAGACCAAGTAGGCAGGATCCATTTCGCAGGTAACCGTCAATCACTTTTGTGTGATCATCTAAAAAGTAGAACTATACCCTATATATTCTTCTGTATTTTGAGAATACATAAGAAGAAAACATATTCCTTTTTCCCTAGTATATGCATCCAAACTTGGACAGCATTGGACAAGTATTTATTTATTTATTTTTAATGTAAAGCAGTAGTGTACTATAACACTGCTGTAATTGCTTGGATACCGAATAGCATTTTCAAGTAAAAGTCAGTGGCTTGAGGAATAAAATTCCTTTTAGAGTTTTTTGCTTTTTAAAACTGCAGAGTCTTTGGTTACTGA
The DNA here is from genome assembly GCA_030014365.1 of Clarias pachynema. Taxonomy (NCBI): domain Eukaryota; kingdom Metazoa; phylum Chordata; class Actinopteri; order Siluriformes; family Clariidae; genus Clarias; species Clarias pachynema. Next base: position 16,951,943 of record JAQMYL010000007.1, on the reverse strand, counting down.
AATGGTTATGTGTGGATGGTTTACTGCAGTACATAAGCAAGGGGAACAGGTCAGCTGTGCAAATCATAGTGCTTGGCACCAATCCAAACTACAATTGAATTGTGAGTTCAATTAAAACAAAGCACATGTTCTCCACTGTCCACTGTACAGGGTGTAAGAGTATTTTTTTTACACACCCCTGTCCATAGTGTGCTTAGTCCCGAGGTGAAGTTGATCCTTTTGAAATATTTAGCCTAATTAACTGATTAACCATTTCACTGTAAAATAATGGGCACATTAACAATTCCCCCATGGTCTGTTGTGAACAAGTAATGCATATTGATCAAATAACGGGTAATATGGAGCTCATTCTCTTAACAAAGTTGTTTTGCAGTGTGCACTCTATTATCTATTTCCTAAGTTAAAAGTGAGAGAAACTACTGCTGTCAGCTTGGTCAATATTCTCCTTTTCCACTAATGACTCATAGATATGATACTTTCAGTATCACTTCATTCATGCTTGAGTTCAGTGGGCTACTGTATAGAACAATATATAGCTCAAAAGGTCACATTTTATCCCATACTAGCTTTTCCCTATAGGTTAAACATATTAGCCTATAACTCAGTGCTTTATCATCAGCATTTCCTTTCCCAAAAACAAATCAGACAGCAGGGATGAACAGATATGTGACCTCAGATAGCTCTCTAGCCTCACTACTATTTATAGAATGCACTGTAAGCTAAAATGTTGATCGCATTTCCTGAACAATTTGACATGCTGTTGTCACTTGGACTCAATGAAAGGATGAATGAACAAACAAATGAACTAATAAAGAAAAGAACTTGTATCTGTTGTCACTTGGACTGGTTTATCATAATGGTTTATAAATAGTAAAAGACCAAATTAATGATGGACACAAAGAAAGAAAATTCAATTAACTAAATGTTACGTGTGCGGTATGGAGAGCCGCACCACGAGATGTTTTAAATGATAAGAGCCCTGACGCAGGGCTTTAGAGGGGGTCAGTGAAAAAGGAGTACGTGAGAGTGCTTTTGATACGCACAGAAAGACCTTCCCGTTTGGAGATGGCGTGGGATTATTAAGGAACTAAAAAGGAAACAAAAGAATGCTGAAAACAAAAAAATAAACAGAGCTCCGCCATCTACGCGAGAATGGACGGGGCTCTGGAAACTGAAACAAAAACTAATATCCTCTCGGGGCCTATGACGCTCTCTCTTTCTCTCTCGTCGCCGTCTTAAGGAGAGAGAGGCTGGGTCTTTGCCTCTGTCTTTTTCGGTGCGCTTTGTCTTTTCTTTTCTTTTCTTTGTCTTGGCCCTGATACTTTACCGGTGCTACCTAAATGGTGAAACAACTTTTGTCATGTTTGGTCATCCTTCTGATGACAGAAACAGAAAAAAAGGAAGCCAGGGAAGCGTAAATAAGGGAGTGATCAAGACAGCAATTAAACCCCATTGCCGTTTCAACCTACTGTACAAACATTATTGATCTTTATACAGTTTAACTTTCTTCTTAAATTACCTGAATGTCATCACTTTTATATTAAGGTGGTTTTTAACTTGAATTTTGAAAACTGAGTCAAATACATAATGTATATTAATCTATTGAAGAAATAAAATAATTTAAATAATATTTATAATATTAAAGACATAGTGATTTTAAAAGTGGAACATAACATGACTCTTTGTGACATTTCAAATTTAGTGTTAAAGCAATTGCATTTTCATTGATTTCGAAGACTTGACTTCGACACACTATAGTTTTTTATACATAGCATAAAGGTAAAATTATATATGCATTGTTATCTTCATTTTACAGTAGATGTTAAAAGGGTTTTATGGTTCCCGGTGTTTTCTTTTCCGTGGGAAACGGGTCCAAATGGGTCTTTGAGTGTCACCGTTGCCGACCCCTGGATTAGACATTGGTAAGATACACAAATGTCTTTAAAGGATAAAACAAAAACAAAAAAAAAAGATATAAATGGTAACCAGATAATTCCTTGGTATATCTCTGGGGTTGATGTTTGGTCCCACTTGATTCTCTTTGTTAATAAAACATCTTGCTTGTGATGTGAATCTGCACTAAAATTAATTCATTAACTGCATTAAAGTTACTGGAAAACATGTACAGTTTCCAAGATCCTATCATAATGCAGCACTGGGTTCTTAAAACCCTTTAGAAAATCCCAAACATCTTCCAAAAGAAATATAATGTGGTCTGTACGATCATTGCCATTCCTCTAAACTCTAATCTACTGATGGGATATATTCCAAATACCACTTAGCATTTCAGCATTCACTGAAAAAAAACTACAAAAGATATAACTAGGAAAAGGAATGAAAAGAGCTTGTGATGTTTCTTTAATTATCACGTATCATGTTCAAGATTCTGGCTGCAAAGCTCACTGGCTCAGAGTGGCAAATTATCAGTGTTTTGAAAACGAAGAGCTTTAAAGATTACAAAGATATCAGAGAAAGCATGATAATTGTGCCTAATGCTTCAGGAAGAAGAAAATTTGGACCGTAATACAGTCTAGACTTGAACATCTTTTCCACATTAAACATCATCCAGTACCATTATTAAAATGTACTATCATAAACTGTATGTTCACATTTTGCCAGCACACTGGAAGAATAAATATGACACATGGAGGCTTAATTGTATGTGAATAAATCTTCATGTTTAAAATAATAGTGATCAATTCATTATTTGTTATTACATTTCACAAAGGCATCTGCTCTTAAATTCTGAATAAACTGAATCTCATGGAAAGCACGACATACTTGACACATAGTATGTGTGCTACTCAGTCAGAACTAATAAAACACTTAAATGAATCTGTGGAATAAACACACCGTTGAAGTGTCTCTTGATCCAATATATTTGTTTTTGCAAGACAAAATGGCACTACAGGCACACACACACACACACACACACACACACACACACACACACACACACATGCACATACTGTACACCCACACATACAGAGATAGAGTTACTGCATGGATGGATGGATGGATGGATGGATGGATGGATGGATAGATAGATAGATAGATAGATAGATAGATAGATAGATAGATAGATAGATAGATGGATTGTATGTTATCATAAACTGAAAAAAAAAACTATTAAACGAAATAAAAATTGTCCATTTATTATGACTTGTAACCATCCAAAATCTAGATACTTTACAGTAGATAGATTGATTTTAATCACCTTTTTGTTTCCTTACTTAACATGACCTTTACAGGCAGACATCAATGCAAAAATATCAAATAAATTATACTTGTAAATATATTGTATACTATTATATACAGTGATTGGCCCTGACATTAACACCACATGAAGTAACATTGAGTATCAATTATATACCAGAAGACTGGTGACAGGATCATGGGCACTCAATGCTTACTTATAAATGCAGGGGCCAAAGGCCAGTCTGTCTGGTCCAATCCCACAGAAAAACCAATGCAGCACAAATCACTAAAAAAAAAGTCAATGCTGTGAAAAAAAGGCACCAGAACACCCAGTGCACCAACTACCGAAATCCCAACTGGAACAAGCACCCATGGGATGAATCAAACAACAAGCCCCAATCTGAATCTGATCCACCAAACCTCTGTCCGGAACCCACAGCACCCAAAGTGTCTGCCGCTAAAGACTTCCCAGAGGTATTGTGGAGTCATGCTCTGAGGAACCACAAGGGGCAGCACAAGGGGAACCTACACAATGCTGGGCATAATGTTTTGTGTTGTATTGCTATGGCTAATCAGAGTGTTATATGTGTACTTTAAGCACACTGAGGAAATCAAGGGAATTTAATCTTACAATCTGATTGCAAAGTTATAGAATTCAGGTATACCACTAATACTTGCCATTTGGTGATTATCCGGATAATTTCAACACCAGTGAAAATCAGTGGAAATTACCCAATTTGTTCATGTAATATTTTAAATAAACTCATGCCATCATTTACAGGGTAGTATAAGCCATATGACTGAACACACAGAAAGAATATTTAAACAGATACAGTACACTGAGTCAGTCAAAAGATTTGAACTGGACACAATCTCTAAAGTGGGCGATAATATTTCAAGATTACCAGATCTGCTAAACATTAATGCCAAACAACATAAAACCTCATTGATAAACATATATCATTTACCCTTCAGACCTTGAATAGTTTTCTGAGAAAAAAAAAAGAAAAGAAAAGAATGTCAAGTTCACGAGGAAAGAGGAAGTCTAAAGTACACTGAGCCACTGTGTGCTGGCCAAGAGTATGCATATCCCTTCCATCTTTCATTTGTCCAAGCTCTAGGCTTAACAGTTCACTAATACAGATGTTCAAGACTTCCCTCATAAATCTTCTGAAACCAGGAAATAAAACACAACTGGAAATTTCAGCAGAACATGCTGCAGCAGTATCAGTTTGCCAAGCGGATGCTGAATCCTCTAAACTGTCAGATCTGTGAAGAAAGAAATGAACAAACCACGTTTCAGCCGAGAATGAAGTTGCTTGATGATGTGATATACCGTATGCTTTGGGTCCTTTCTGAAAAGGTCTATTAGAGCTGGACTCATATGCACAGGGAACAGACCTTGATGAAATCAAAGACAGACCTGCTTTGTGCTACTGATCGAGGCTGAGTCTTAATTCTTATGCTTTTGGATTTGTCTGCGACATTCGATACAATATGCCACTGTATTCTAATGAAACACCCCGGAGAAACTTTGGGAGAGCTGACATTGTACTGCTTGGAAGTGGTTTCATTTATACCAGGCACATTATCCTGCTTTGAGTTTATTCCACTTCCATACGAGGTCCTCCCAGGGATCAGTATCAGGCCTCTATACATTCATTTATATGGTCTTATATGGTCTTGGTTATCCATTTGTTTTTGCTTAAGATTCCATTCCATGCCCACTACCTAGTTTCCATCTTCGTCTGTCCTGGTCTGCTTCTAGGAAGTAAAAACATACATGGGCAGAAACTTCAAGCTTTTTAACAGTAGGACTTCTACCGCTCTTAAGTCATTAGTCAGCACAGTGACTGATGTTCCAATAAAGCAGACACAATGGTCATTTTTGATCACTTTCATAGTAATATCACAATAGCACATCTTAGCATGTGAAATGCTTATGCATTAATGTGGTTTTTTTCTTCTTTTGTTTAGTACCCATTTATGCACCCAGTTCCAGATGGAATGAAACGCAGTGGTGGCTTATTGATTTTATGTTCTGAATTTAACATCGTGAATTCAAGCCCCAGTACCACCAAGCTGCCACATTAGGGCCTCAAGAAAGGCCCTTAACCATCATGTATAGTATGGTTGGCAGCTACATTTAGAAGAACTAACTTTCTAAGAATTTGGAATATGTGAATATCTTCATCATCATTTTTCACTGAAATAGTCTTGCCAGGCATTCAGTCTCATTACTTTTATTCAAGTTTTATACAAACTTTAATTTCATGTACTATATATTTCTCTTAAAAATCCAAGCAACTCAGCTCAGAAAGAAATGTGGACCTTCACAAGCATGTTTTCTCTTCAGGAGGGAAGTGACCATAAGCATCAGTACAAAAAACTGTTAACAAGTATTAAATACACACACACCCCACTCAGGAAAGATGCAGATGAATTAATTCATTTATAAAGTTTGCAGGTGATCAACAATTTTTTTGGTGAGCTGTCTATCTATAATTATCAGCAGTATGTACAGAAATAAGGAAATAGAGAAAGACATTAAATCTGAAGAGCACCATCTGAACTGAACTGTGAAACATGGGGTTGGCAGCATCATATTATGGGGCTTTGTCAGGGTTTTCCTCAGCAGTAGCCTTTGGTTCACTGTTTATGTTGTATTTCACCTGTTTTGTTGCCATCAAAGACCATGTAAGACCACACAATTTTCAGGCATAGCAGCTGAGTCATCCTGTGGATTTTTTCATATGATTCTTGCTATGCCAGAATAGCATATTTCCTGCACTCCCTGATCCTTGTCCTGCATCATCTCAGCTTGGCCCGGCAATGCCCTCTGGTACAGAGGACGTATTACCTTCTTCACCAGCTGGGTTTTTACAGTTCAGTCCCCTCTCATAGGTGTTTCACTTTTATTAGTGTGATTATTCAAGCTCTTGATTTTCACTGTTTACTTTGTCCCATAGCTGTTTCCATTAGCAGTTTTTTCCCTGTTGTTATTATGATTTGTTTTGCGGGTTCTTTTCATATTGGTCTACATTTGGTTTTCTGCTTTTCTTTCAGTGTTTAGTTTAATGTTTAAATAAAGTCAATCGGTGCACTTAAATGTATAGATAATAGAGGATAAGGAGATTAATGCAACAACAAGTTTTAGATATGCAAGTTGTGAAACGCTACCACAAAGTCTTGAAAATTATAGAGATATAAACATAATTGAACAAAGAAGCTCAAAAACCTGACTGTTAAATTGAGTTAAAAAAAAAAAAAAAACGAATTACTATACCAAACAATATAATCCGTCATACATCCATATAGGAAACTATTGAATTCCAAATAGGGGCCGTAGAGGCCAATGATAGATACCATTGAATTTATTCCCATTTTAGGGCCTCCGGTCAACATACACACACCTTCACACACTATGGGCAATTAGGGAACGTCAATCAAGTCCAATCTGCATGTTTTTGGACTGTGGGAGGAAACTGGAGTCCCCGGAGGAATCCCACCAAGTACATGGAGAACATGCAGATTCCATGCACACAGACCCCAAAGCAGAATTTGAACCCCGACACCGGAAATATAAGGAGATGGAGCTAACCACTAAGCCACTGGATGCCTAACAGTATTACATATACTGTAATAAAACTGTAAAGTTGGCATGTCTGTACTTTGAAGATATTTGTGAAAAAATAATTTGGGGGGACGTAAGATGAATAATAAAACAAATCAAGATGTTTTTTTGGAATTTGGTCTGTCTATTTGGCTGTTTGTTAGTGCACGCATCACGTAAAAACTACTAAACGAATTTTAATGAGGTTTCCACAGTTATATTTGGCCGAGCTTGAGGTAACAAAGGCTTTGTTTCATCGCAATCGGCCAAAGGGAAGAGAAGATACGCCGATTTGAAATTTAAATGCAAAACGCCTTTATATCATAAAAAACTGACCTTGAAAATATCATTACTTCATCTTAAATTTCAACAGATGGCGCTGTACATTTTTTAATATACTCTTATGAGTGCGCAATTAAATTCCATATAAAAATCGCAGACACATCTAGTAATATAATATAGTAAATACAAGCTGAAATAAATATTAATATTATTTTTAAATGATTCTGAAAATAAATTAGATACCCTGTAGTCCAAGTACTGTATATGTAAAAATTTGTCCTTAACTGTAAACCTTTATTTCTGTACAATTTTCAAATTCTGTACTTTCTTTTTAATGTTATTCTTTCACATATATCTGAGAAACAACACTGGGGACTTTTTAAAAATGCTTTAAATACAACATTATAAGCTACGGTTATATTTTAAACTCGCACATGGACTACATTGGCATTAGTATAAGTTTTCCATTGAAATTCTTACTTTACCCCAAGACTAGGCTGGATATCCTGTATTATTATTATTATAATGTTTAAACCATTATGCTAAAGGAGCTCAGTTTTTAGATGGCACTGATTAAGTTCAGCAGGTACATGAAAGCCAGGTCTGCCATCTTTAAAGGCATAACTTCATATTGGAAAAAATCCCAATGAAACCAAACCTTGCGGCATAAGAGCAGACTCAAACAACCTGCTGTGCTGAGCCTCAAACCTGACGCTGCATTCACACACACATTTAATGTTTAATGCCAGCATCTGCTGTGTTTGAGCTAGTTCACTGTGTGACACCAGCTATGCTACATTGATTCTGTGCAATGTGAATTCATTATCCACAAACAGGAACAAACAGTTACTGAATCCCATAGCAACAAAAACATGTTTATTTTCTGGCAATAAAAGCAAAAATTACTTGAACACATGCCATGGAGGTTTTTGCTACCTGGTCAGATGCTCATAGAGTGGATTTAAGTGGTTTAAGATGAATGATGGAGCACGATATAGGAAAACGCATTACAGGATGTCATTACTGGCTACTGTAAGTATGTATATTGTGAATCCGGACTTGCACAATTTCAACATAAATGAGCTTTTGGCCTAAATCCTTTTCTTTTGTGACAGATATGTATAAAAATGCACATCAGTTTCTTAAATCAGGTGGTCCTGGATTACACCTTAGGTCTTTAAAATATCATGTAAAGCATATAGTTATTAGTTTCTTGGCTGATCCATTGAATTGAGTGGATTTTATTCAATTTACTGTTTTCTGTTAGTGGAACATTAAGGAATAAAAGCCTTATTGCACATAGAAAATAATGTTCATGAAATTAATCTATATTAAAGGAATTGTGGAAATTAGTAGTAATGGAATATGTGGGATTTATTTTACACTTAGACCTTGACTATAATTTCAGCCTTTATTCGTCACATATACGTTACTACACAGGAAAATTCTTTATTTTTTACAAATCCCAGCTTTTGTTAGTAGGCTAGGATAATTTATTATACCTCTGGAAGTAGACAAGGTTCAGGGCCGTGCTTAAGGGCCCAACGGCGGCAACCTGGCAGAACCAAGCTCCAAGCACCAAGCTTCCGATCAATAACACAGTCTTAACACATTGAGCCACTGCTGCCAGTACTACATCATACTCTACAACTGTTATAAAACAGCGTAATATACCATACTATACATATAGCACTACAACCAGACATCTACCTAGCAATGTGCAATACAAAATAAAATTTAAAAAAACTATGTAAACCAGACTTGGCTCAATGATCAAAAACATCTAAAGCAGAAAGCACTTCAATTAATAAATATAATAACACAAAAGCCAAGTCTTATAAGCAAATCCTGGAAAAGATCTTACACACCATCACAGCCATCACCTGCTTATCTAAACACACACCATGCTGGATTCGCATGACATTACACAGACACACACTGGTCTTCACCGAACACAATCAACTGCACAGCCGCTACATTATGAATGGGTTTGAAGCCATTATTTTCCTGCAGGTCGCCTGCAGTACGCATACTGTAGCTTCCCCACCACTTCCCAGAAGTGCTTTGCTGATTTATTTGGCTCCCTCTTGCCAAATAAAGGAAGGATGATGAGCCCAGATTTTGGACATGAACCGAGACCTTCACTATCCACAGGGAAAACCAGCAGTCTTGCAAAATCATCTTGTTAACTTCAAAAAGTCAAAAAGGCCATTTAACTTATTTTTTATAAATGGAGAAAATAAAAAACAGATTTCTTTAACATGAGACTTTATGTTCTAAAATCATTCACACTGCAGGGTACTGTGAGTATCATTTCGTTTCTCTCAGTCTCTGTGAGAATTGCTCTGGGTTCTCTCATTTCTTCCCATCTTCCAAAAAGCATTATGTGGTGAATTAGTCCTGACCAGGGTAAAGCAGCCTTTTAAAACATGAGTAAACGAACAAGTGCATAGTAAAAAATTACATACTGGGGGAAAAGGTGTTAAAAACATAAATCCAAAATATGATGTAGTCCAAGTCCTTCCATCAATTTATGCTTCTGTACACGCACATCTATCATCAGAAGGTGCCTCAGGAGGATCGTGAGAGGGTTTTTTGAAGCTCTGCTTTAAATATGATATAGTGATTGGTGACAAATTAAAGGAAAACTACATAAGGCACTTTTAAAGTGTTGGGCCATTATTAACCACCAGAAAAGTGAACCAGATCTACAGTATGCTCTAAATGACTCTGGAACTGCAATACTGTGAAAAAAAAAAAACATATTGGTGCTAAACCTCTCGTTGTGTTCATTTAGGGTAAAATCTGTCTGTAGCATTTGCTATGTCATCATTTTCATTCTCAGTGGCCAGTGACTCTGTATATGTGTGTGTGTGTGTGTGTGTGTGTGTGTGTGTGTGTGTGTGTGTGTGTGTGTGTGTGTGTGTGTGTGTCTCTCTAT
>JAQMYL010000007.1:16916206-16932872 GCA_030014365.1 Clarias pachynema | reverse complement strand
TGTGTGTGTGTGTGTGTGTGTGTGTGTGTGTGTGTGTGTGTGTGTGTGTGTGTGTGTGTGTGTGTGTGTTGGGGGGGATTCTGAAATCCATTATTATTATTATTATTATTATTATTATGATTATTAGTTCTGTAGCTTTCTCCGATTGAACAAAATTCTGACTGATTGAACAAAAATCCATTTAACTGTGGCGATGCCTAAGTACTATCAAATAATGTGTGCAATAATAATCCAGAAGCATTACGTCTTACCTTAGTTCAACGTATGTGCTTTTTTTTTAGCTATTAAAACATTACAGCCTCTCAAAACAACCTCACGTACAATTGCATGCACAATACACTCCAACACATACATATGTACACACACACACACACACACACACACACACACACACACAAGTGATTTATTTTCTGCATTGCAGAAGAAAATAGAAAAACTATAACATAACATATATGACATTATGTAATTAGGTAACAAAAACAAAAGTCAGTTGTTGTTATTTTAAGACATAAAGATCAGCTGTTCTGGAACAGCTCTTGAAAGAACAGTATTTTAAGTGCATTTGCAAAACCCATTAAGCACCATGATGAAACTGCTCTCATAAAGACCTTCCTAGGAAAGCAAGACCAAAAACAAGACTCTCCTGCAGAGGAGAAATTCATTTAGGGTTTCCAGCCTCAAAAATAACCAATTAACAGGACCTCAGATTAGAGCTGTCATGAAGGGGTTATAAAGCATAAGTAGCAGAAACGTCTCAATATCAACCGATCAAAGGAGATTAGTGAATATTTTGAATGCGTTCAGCACTGTTTTATGATGTAGAAAGAAATCAAAATCATGAAAGTTCACCAAATTAGTAGGTGTGGCCAAACTTTTGACTGGTAGTGTTTCTAGGCAAGGTGGCTTAGTGGTTAGCACAGTCACCTTGCACCTCCAGGTCCTGGGTTCGGTTCCTGCATCGGGTCTGTGTGCATGGAGTTTGCATGTTTTAACCGTGCCTAGTGGGTTTCCCCAGTCTAAAACCATGCCAATTAGGCTGATTGGAGTTCCCAAAATTGCCGTAGTGTGTGAATGTTAACTGGAAGTTGAATGGTCGTACAAAATGGGAATAACTAAAATGGTCGCCATTGGCCTCCATGGTCACTAGTTGGACTACAAGCATTCCTAGTTGGATGGATATATATATGAAGGCTATTAATAAAATGTTCTAAGTAGGAAGTTTAAAAAACACCACTTACTTTTATGAGCTTCTTGACAAATACGTTGTTTATCGTCTAACATTTGATGAATATGGGCCAAAGGCCTGGCGTTAGCAGTGCTATTGAGGGAATGAAATGTGTTAAAATATGAAAGGCATTGACCACCTCTGAGACCTACTACCCTTTTGGGTACCTGTAGGAGAAGAGCAGCTGTTCAGGGGCTTTTCATCTAAAAGCATCCCATAATTAAGTTAGGCTAAAAACAGGCCTCCATGACATTCAGCTATTCTTACTCAGCATGCTCCCCAGGGATAAGCTGACCTATTAAACAAGCAGCTCACTGCTGGCCAGACACAGAGCCAATGAGGGGGAATTTCCACTGTCAAATCACACAGTGTTAGAGACAAACACAGAAAAGCATTTTAGACTCGCGGAGAACCAGCTTGCATAAAAATAATATTTAGCTACTGTAGAATAGAGTGACATAGTTATAAGCCTAAAGATTTGATGACATCACAGTGACCATCATTGTCCATCATGTTTCCAAAAATGGGGATCCAACTGTCCTGTGCTATCAATACGGAAAACATACGCACAACTCTCGTAGCGGTTTCCCAGAACTACTTTCAGCTGCAGCAAATGTAACAAGGCGTGTGAAAATTGTGCCAATATCACTGTTTCCGGGTCACTGTAAATTTTAGGCTGGTCACCTAGGGGTGTTTTTACATTTGGCACAAATACTCAATCTTGTACCATAAATTGATTCAGGGCTCATTTCATGGACATGAGCATCAACATTAAAGGTTTATTTTCACACAGTCGGATCCTATCAGTCAGTGGTGCACTATATACATTACCTCCTTTGTGCAAAAAAGGTAAACAGTCGATCCATTTATTATTATAGTTGCTACAGTAGGTATTTAAACAGCCTTCATAGTTGATCTGAAGCCAGAAAAAAAAAGTCCTAAAGTGACGAAATTGAATACCAAAGATTAAAAAAATAAAATTAAGTACATCGTAGTGATAATAATAATAATAATAATAATAATAATAATCTGCCAATCCTTCATAAATCTTTACCTACAGTACACCCATTCCTGCAGCTGTTTCTTGCTTACTTACCCTCTTTTTTACATAAGGAACATATAAACAAACTTATTCCAAATTTTCGACCAGGATAAATCACTTACTAAAAACGAATCAGTGCTGTAAACATGTCACAATTACAATTTCCTGAATTTCTGAATGTCAGCATTGGAATTTTACAATATCCTCAAAAATCACTGATTGAAGTTGCAGAACATTTGGCTCAGTAAAGTATCTTACGACCTTTCCATTGCCTAAATTTAGTTTGGAAAATCTGTTTGATCTGTTGTATATGTAAGCCATATTAAAAAATCTGGGACAAGATGAGAAGCAACTGCTGTTTACATCTACATCTACATCTAGACATTTGGCAGACGCCCTTATCCAGAGCGACTTACATTTTTATCTCATTATACATCTGAGCAGTTGAGGGTTAAGGGCCTTGCTCAAGGGCCCAACTGTGGCAACTTGGTGGTTTGAACCTGGGATCTTCTGAACCGTAGTCCAATGCCTTAACCACTGAGCTACCCCAAAAACCATCCCGCAAAACCCAACACTCCATCTGCTGCTGCCAGGCAGCATTATTATTGTATGGATAACTCCGCTTTCGTTATTGATTTTTTAACAGATTTTTATTAGACAAATAAAATATTCATTTCTTATTGAGCATGCAGATTTATTAGTTAGCTATTAAGAAAAATTTTTTTTTAATGAATTAATACATAACGATAACATCATAAACACAATGGATCATTACGCAATTATCATGAGCTGAAAGTTCAATATTAGCAGATGCCTAGAGCTGACATGAAGCAATAACCGTGCACAGAGGGAAGGGGAACTGTAACAATATTATGACTGCATACAGTTCATATTTCATGCAGAGAGGTAGGGGACCATGACTGATCTGCCAAAACGAGATCTGATACCAAATGTGTGTAAGACTGGAGGGTCAGACACTATATGAATATGCGATAGTTCAGCTTCATAAGTATGTGTCTGCGACAATATTTTTCAATCTTGTGTTAAGTGATGCAGTCGACTGAATAAGTTTAAAATCCACTCTTCGGGGTTCCCCAGGTAACAGCGACTCCTGCACAGTCATCAGATTTACGCGACTGTGCACGCCATCCAAAACCTCACTCTCCGCTTGGATGTGTATATGTTAAGTCGGAGAGTTCAGTGCCCATGAAGTTAATCTGAATTCAAAATCAGAACTGACAACACACAAAATGCTCCATCAACATTGGAGAAGTGCGTTTTAGCCACTATATGATAAAAAAGCAGCTCCAAAGTAATCACACTTAAATCCAAATTCCCCATTAAATCAAATACACAAAATGTCAGAACTACGCACATCAAGTTAGTGCACTCCAAGCATCTTTTTTTTTTAAGGATTTGTTAAAATGTTCTGCTTTGAACCATTTCTCACTGCAATCCTTGCAAGTGACAATATCTTCATCGTTAGTTTTTTATAAGATTAAAATCACCCCCACACATGATCATTAAACCTATTTATATTTCTATTCCTATGATTTTTTATATTTCTATATATATTCTATATATACATTTTTTTTTTTTTTTTACAAATGTCAAGCATAAAATAAAGTCTTGTTCTACTGACAGATAATTTATTGTGTTTTATAAGCTTTATATGATCTGATTATCTGTCAATAAGAAACAGCAAAATGTACGAGCATTCAAGTCAAACTGGGACTTGTTTTGAAATTTCTTGTGAATGAAGGAGAAAAATCAACATTCACAGAGGACTTTAAGCACATTACTGTGATGAGACTCTTAGCCGCATTAAAATATTTACAGTAAATGGTGCAAACATTTTAACGAAGGCCAAATGTTCATGAAAGACGATCCTGGCCGAGGTGGCTCGGAACCCACTCTAATCGTTCCCATAAACATTTGTATGAGACAGAAGAGACACATTTGTATGTCGGAACAGTACATACAATCATTCATAAACACCATTTTGACATTAAAAAAAACTTGGCTGGGAGTTATAGCCACATTCCCATTTCAGTCCTGATCTCGCTCCAAGCCATATATTCGGGCCATTAAAGGAGTTCCTGGAAGGCCAGCGTTTCAGACACGATGCAGGCAGTTTGATCATGGCTCTGGTACACTGAGAAAACGTTCTACCTTGATGCTATTCAAGCTCTAGTGGAACACTGGGATAAGTGCATTAGTGTAGCAGGGGATCATATACATAGAGAAATAAAGAGAGTTTTAACTCTCATGATTGTGTTCTGTTATTCTGCACAATCAAAAGTCCCGATTGTCCCAGTTTAATCTTAACATTTCCCCTGTTAAGATAACAAAGTTAGAGATCTATAGTTCCATCTACAACCAAGAACTTCTGATGACATTTTGTAGTGTCATTTACAGATGAAAAACTCATACATCAACAGAAATCCCGTACCATTTTTAAAATCTAATAATACCTGATTACTGAAAGTAATTTTAAAAAAAGCATGGTCTTATCATATAGTCCTTGCCTGATAAATTCTATGATGCCAATTGCATGATTGACATGTAAAAACCTATATAAGTTACTGTCTATTGTGAACTTGTATTGCTGGACTTACTTTACACTTTTTCTAGAATGAAAAGAGATTTTAAAACCTCATGCACATATTATCCAGTTTGTAAATGCAAGCTCAATATGCTTAGCTTCAAATAGTTTTTCCTATCATATGGCTGATAAACTATGCCCACACGATCAGGGTACTGCTTAAAGAGGCATTTCAATTCAAATGAGCAATACCCTTTTGTATGTCTCAGGATAACACTGCTGTACAACGCTGTACACGTATGAATGTAAATGAATGAACAAGATAAAGATAATAGGTCAGAATCTAACAGTCCTGTAATGGACATGAAAAAAGCCAGGAGAACAGGGCTACGTTTACACAGCGCAATTTTCTACTCGCACTCCTAAATTAACATCGTTGACCTGTTCTTATAATCCTATTCTCTTCCCTTTGTAATTGCTCTTTCAATAAAAGAAACCAGAAGTGCAACGGGTGCAAGTCTGGAACAATTAAACACGCGCACACACAAAAATAATTTATCATTCTGTAAACCTCAAACATTAGTAACCATGCCAAGAGGAAACAATTTTAAAGAAAGGGACTGCAGGCAATTTGGAAGAAGATACAAAAAGTTGTGAGAGAGACTAAACACACACACACACACTCACACACACTCACACACACACACGCTTAACCTTAGCCATTTACTGCCTTTGATCAATTCATTGCACAAAGTTCACCCTCCCTACAGAAACCAAGACCTGGCTCATTCTGAGCCAAACACAAATCAACAGGGTCAGAACGAGGGTAAATCCACCAATTTAACTCTATACAATGGAGGCAATCAAAGAGTAAAACGCTTTTCACCCAGCTCCTTCTTCTAAATGAATTACAGCACTTCTCTGGGCTAACACGTTGTGGGTATTTGGACACAAAGAAGGTGGATACACAACTCCTCCTAAGAGCTTCTCTCTTCAACAAAGCCAGTGGCTTGTGGTTTCCAGGAGGTGAGCAACACAGCGGAAAATCTATGCTCAAATGCTATTTGTTGCAATTCAGCACTAATGCATTAGAGTTCCAGACTAATAAATGTTAGTCACTGGTTGCTGGGACTCAGCAATAGAAAAAGCACCAAAAAAAAAAAGGATTGGAATTATCCCTCAACATACAGTAGCTTTGAATTGAATCTGCTTTCATTTTGTTATGTAAAATTTTCTTATATAGTTATAAATGCCATGCTGATCATTCAGTCATTCATTCATTCATTTATTCATTCATTCATTCATTCATTTTCTATACCACTTATCATGTATAGGGTTGTGAGCCGCCAGCAGCCTATCCCAGTAGACTTTGTGTACACTCCCTGTACAGAGTGCCGATCCATCGCAAGGCACACGCACACACGCACACACACTCTCACACACTCATTTGTGTGTGTGTGTGTGTGTGTGTGTGTGTGTGTGTGTGTGTAGTTGTTATTTTAAATTATGGGCCGAATTCATTTTAAACACTACATCATAAGTGATTGTGGCCGTTGTGTTAAAGTGTGTGACAATACTCACACATCACAAAGTACATTCAACTCTACTAAACACTCTCACTCTCACCTTCTGTAAACCGCTTATCCTGTACAGAGTCACGGGATAGTTTGGATGGGGTGCATCACAGTGAACAAACACACATACACTTACACACTATGGGCAATTTGTAAATGCCAATAAGCCAACTCTGCATGTCTTTGGAATGCGGGAGCAAACCAGCGTTCCTGGAGGAAACCCACCAAAAAAGGAGAGACACAGAACCGAAGGCAGGATTCAAACTCACCACCCTGGAGATGCCACCTTGCCACCATGCTGCCCTTACTAACCAGTATTTGTGTTATTTCTGCAACCTATCTAATTAAAATGAGCCATGAACTCTAATTGAATGTACATTTATTTAACATTTGTAACCACCAGAGTATTCATGCATACTGAACATGTTTTTTTTTCTTTTTTTTCTTTTAAAGCATGATTCATGTTGCAACATTTTTGTAATAGAGACTTAGTGTAATAGTGAAATAATGCAACCTGGAAACTATTAAATTAACTTCATTATGGCAATTCCCTTTAATAAGCTTTATAGCTTTAATACTAACACTAACTGCAGTCGGTTACATGAGCTGGCACAAAAAAATGTGAACGTCTTTCCATAAAAGATTTTACCAGTGTCCCTCTCAGTCATTAGCATTCACAGCAGCATAAAAGGGTAACTGTAGCTCCTTACCCATTCATTACTCTGAGCGAATGGTCTTGAGGCAAGTGTTCTTTTGTCCTTTTTACAATTTTCCTATTTAAATCATACATTTTTGATGGTCATGCTTGGCTGCTTCAGGGAGAACATAAACAGGGAGAGTGTTGCCACAGGTCCATTTCATCATCCAAAAATTTAACACTTATTAATTTCAGGACTCATTTCATGACTCTAGTGAGCATGAAACTCGAAATAATTTGCTTACAAAACTCATTACGGTTAATGAAATTTCAAGAACTTTTTCTTTAGGGCTTTGCATCTTGATCCGGAGTTATTCAATATGATTCATAATAAGACGGTTTCAATCACTAGATTCGACCTTAAGATTATTGTGTTGGTGGATTGTGAGGGAACGAATACACAAAATAGACTAGTCAAACATAAATTGTACGGCAACTACAAAGTCCTGGTGAAGTATTTGAAAACTTAAAACATCCTCTCTTTTTTTTTTTCACTTTTTTGAGTAATAATTCTCTGTGCAGCCCTCTTACAGAGCCACAAGTGTTCTTCTGGTGCAGAGAAAATGGTTAAACCTTTTTGATTCTAGACACCATAATAGAACACTTTTTTGTGCTGTTTTGAGCAAATCTTATCGATTGAACCTGGAAGTATGACCCAACAGTGTCTTCAGATAGAAAAATGCCTAGAGCCCAGAACAATTTGTAATGCTGTCCTTTTCAATTTTATTTGCACCTTTTTTTTACCATCTCTTTGCTTTCAAGCTCAAGGATGCTACTGTTTTCCGCATTGAGGAATCATTCTGAGTAAGAAAATCTGTTCTGCAGATGGGTATGTACACCGTAGTGTTGTAGTCAAGACCACTTAACCGAGACCAAGTCATGACCGAGACCAGAGTGTATCGAGGTAGAGACAAGACCAATGTTTTAGGGGGTTGCGACCAAGACAATTACAAGGGAAGACTAAGTCAAGACCTTTTATCTATGATAAAATGTAGGGCATGCAGACCAAAAAAATCCACTTTCCCATAATACACTGACAGAAAACAAATGAATATTCCTCTTCATCCCTCTAATTCAAATGCACCATGAGAAATTAATAAAATAATCAAAAGACATTCCACAGGTCAATATTATGTATGGGAATTTCCCATTGTTTTCTATGAGCAGACAGATACAAACAAACAATAAGGAGCTGAAATCAACTTAACTTTCTTTGTTCAACATTTCTATGTTTTATATTCCATTTAACACTCATTCACACCACTTATCCTGTACAGAGTGTGGAGCTTACTGTATCCCAGGGGACTTGGGGCACTAGGCAGGGTGCATTCTAGACAGGGTGTCAAGTCAATCACAATGCACTCAGGGCATTTTGGAAACACCAATTAGCCTCCAATCTGCATGTCTTTGGACTGTGCAAGCATGACGAATATGCAAGCTCCACTCACGCTGACCCGAGGCAGGCCTCGAACCCTCATCCTCGGATGTGCGAGGCCACGATGCTAACCACTACGCCACCATTCCATCTGCTTTCTTTCTTTGTAAGCATCATGTTTTCTGGGTTACTTTTTGTCTTTAATAAACCATTATTAAATACACAATTTATCAAATTGTAATTCAGTACTCCAGCCTTCACTTTTCTTTGTTTTCTTAAACTATATAGTAACTTTTTTGTCGTTTTGGATCCAACAGCAAGCCTTGTAGCCAGCAAATATGTGCAACTGATTCTGAGGAGTATGAGCTGCAGACAAGACAATTTATTACACAGTTTAGTCCACATAGAATCCTAAGTCCGAGACAAGACCAAGTAAAAATGTGGTACATTCAGAAACAAGACCAAGACCTTCGAAAAGACACCGGTCTCAAGTTTCAAATTTGTAATTATAAATTTCAAGATGCATAAAGCACTCCAAAAAGAATGAATGTGGGATCAGTGCCTATTATAAATATTATAAATTGTCTGCTACATATTTAAAAAAATAAAATTGATGGAGAA
Organism: Clarias pachynema; assembly: GCA_030014365.1. NCBI lineage: Eukaryota > Metazoa > Chordata > Actinopteri > Siluriformes > Clariidae > Clarias > Clarias pachynema. Next base: position 16,923,793 of record JAQMYL010000007.1, on the reverse strand, counting down.
AAAGTATATATTCCAAATATCTTTGGATGATCCGATTTCTGGTTGTCGATTAGTAGAGTGTTATCATGAATTATAATGTCCTGTCTTATCTCTGCCTTCTGTCTTATTACTCATCTCCTAATTGTTTCTTGACTGTTCTCTGCTTAATCTTTGCCGATTTATACCACATTTATATACATGTCTTAACAAGGTCTTGGTTAACAATTCTAAGAAAGGTTTCCTGTGCTGCACTTTTTATTATTGTTGTGTTGAATCCATATTTAGACCATAGTCACCAGTTGATTGCTCTAACACAGGTCGTAGACACAGGTCCCCCAAAGTGTGTCTGATAAAGTTTCAGCTGAAATCCCTCTTAGATAATGCATTATTTATACATAAAATTCCCTTTGTTCCACTCCTCTGTAAATGAGCTACTTCAGATCCGCGCCACACCAAAGAACAGACGAGCAGCACAAAAAGCTCGTTTTATATGGGTATTAAGGGGGAATCTCATTGGCGTGTTGAAGCCCCAGGCGTGTTAAAGCCCCAGCCAATATGAAAAAGACAAAATGAGACCCATCTGAATGTCTACAAATGACCCAAAAAAATTATTTTCCATACTGGGTTCCCGTTAAGTCTTATAACGATCCCAAATTCAGTTCACATGGATTGATACACATAAGGACATCATAGTGAGAATAACTTGATAGGCTGCTTCATGACATGTTTATAGACAGTTTATAGAGTGTCTACGCTGGACTCCAAGTAAAATAAAAAGCTGCCATTTTCCAACATGGCTGCTCTTACAACATTACAAGTTTTTCCTCATATTTGCACATTATCACATGATCAATCTGCGTAATAGCACTGAAGAACTGGATGTGTTTTCTGGAAGAGATTTTGGGTCAGTCAGACATCCATTATTTGTTAGCCTACTGGCTTCAAATTTAAAGATGATGTTGGACACTAAACACATCTTGGCTTATCGCCTACATTTAGGGAAAGTGGAACATTTTTGGCCAAAGTATTTATTTAATAGAGTAGAATGGTGCATGTATGTTTCTTTTATAATGTGTGTCCTTTCTAGCTATAAACCGATCAAGCAGAAGAGATTGAGTGCAGGTGTTATTGATGCTCGTTTTCCTCTTCTTCAGTGGTGTTTCGTTCCTCTGGGTCTGCAGCCTCTGTTTTAATTGCTCACTATATCCAGTCATGTTCTTCTGCTTCAACTCACACATAAAACTGCAGCAAATCATACCGCCTACATCTTTCTCTCTCTGTCTCTCGTGAGTGGGTAAAGATGTAGTGTGTGGTTTGGGGGAGCTGTATGCATGCGTGTGTCCAGCTCTGACCTCCCTCATTGGATTTAGCAGGTAATAGCTTTCGCATGAATTACATTTTTTTGCTCTTGCTAAGCTCCTTCTGTGGCCATCATTTAATTTATGCCTGCCTCTTAGGCTACATTGGAGCCTAAACCTCAGAGCGATATTCACTCACTTTAACATGATCCAAATGTTATTTGAAAAAAAAAAAAGCCTATTTCTTAGTTAAACCTTACCAGCTTTAAGCATGCTGGACCCTAGAGACTGTCCTGGAGTTTAAGAGTCTTTAATACACAATGTTGTGCATTCCCCTCAAGTCTTATTCTGCTGTGATCTCTCACAGACCTATTGAATTGAGACACTTCCAGTTTTCCCCTGAATTCAGATTTAGAAGAATGCGAGCTAAGATTGAGTGCATATTCAGGACAAGCGCTTTAGGGAAGCAAATCAGATGCTAATGAAATAACTGACTTGAACCTTTCTCTCTCTAATTTAATATTATACTGAACTGCATGATACCTATGTTTTTCTTCCATTTTGTTTCTGTTAAGCATTTAATTATTAATTCAAACCCCAGCCACTGGATTGCTGTGACGACCTCTTGCCGGGAGCAGCCAGATTTTTAATTCATGTATAAAACACAGTATGTGTTCACTTTGTGGAAACTGTTTGAATCCGATTTACGGCATTTGGTGGACGCCTTTATTCAGGGTTACTTTATCACAAGGTGACATTTTTATCTCCTTATACATTGAAGCAGTTGAGCATTAAGGGCCTTGCTCAAGGGCCCAATGCTGGTTTAGACCTTCTAAACTGTAGTCTACACCCAACAACTATGGTTGCACCTTAAAGTGTTCATAATTATGAAATTCTTGTCCCAGGCATTATGGACTGCTCTATTCCATAAACCAAATGAATTCAGTTTTCAATCTGAAAATGATGTCAAAATGGCATTTAGTATGAACTCTTTAAATTCAGATTCTGTATTCTCTCTCTTCACTTTTTGGAAGTAACTGGAATATATAAAAACATTAAATATTTTTTATTATTTTATGGTTAAAAATCTTAAGAGGTTTTAAAACAACCTACAAGGACTTGATCTAAAAAACTAGATATTCGTATTTTAACTTTATTCTGTCCTTCCCTGGAAAGCAATTAAAAATATTGCTCATCCTGCACTTGAGGATGTGTGCTTAATATGTATGCAACGAAATACTCTCTAGAAAGCTTAAGCCCCGTAAAAATAAACTCTCAATATTATTAATCTGATACAGTAAATTGCTTGTAGATTTATGGCAAGACAAGCAAGAAATGCCATTAAAAATAGATGATGTTAATGTTTCAGGCATGCAATAATCCTACCATGGATGTGTCAACTCTATTTTCAAAAGAAAAGACATCATACAGAATCAAAGTCAAACCCTCTAGTTATTCTTGCCCCTCTATAAAAGCAGAAATGTTCTATAATCTGCCATTTACAGTATTAATTATAGTAAATATGAAAGAAATTAGAAAGACAAAAAAAAGGGCAATTCCTCAAAATGTCCATTTATTTTTCTGCGATTAGTGAATAGGGACTCTATGCACAAGTTAAATACACACATGCACACACATGCTCACTCACACATGCACACACAGTTGTATGCTTATATATACATAAGTGAGTCCACACATGTGATCCCCTGTGGTCGCTGCATAAAATTTATGACCTCTGGAAAACTTGAACTTGATGAAATGACACAACAGGTGTACAGCTGCTGCAGGTCTCTGTACTAAATGGATCCAACTGTACGAGGCTGACCTCCCTAAACCGATCAGTCCCACTGAAGCCTAACGGACTAACAGGATCACCTTTACATTGCCGCATGGATAAAAGGAGAATTCTTAGATAATTTGGGGGAAAAAAACAACAACTAGTGTATAATTCTAACTAAATATTTATACTCAAATTAGTGTATAAAACATAAGGAAAGTACAGATACAGAATGTTTTTGCTGTCACATTTCCAAATTGCCCTAGTTTATATTTGGTATGGCATGAAAATTAAGCACTGCATTTACCAAATCAGAAATATTATTGAGTGGCATGGTGGCTTAACGGTTAGCACTGTGGCCTTGCACCTCCAGGGTCTGGGTTCGATTGCATTCGATTCTCCCCGTACTTGGTGGGTTTCCTCCGGGTACTTCGGTTTCCTCCCACAGTCCAAAGACATGCAGGTTAGGCTGACTGGCATTCCCAAATTGCCCATTTTGTATAAGTATGTGTGTGTGTACCCTCTGGTGGATTGGCACCCCGCCTCATGCCCTAAGTCTCCTGGGATAGGCTCCAGGCCCCACATGACCCTGATTATCCTCAGGATAAAGCAGTATAGAAGATGAGTGAGTGAGAAATAGTATGGGCTATTATGGGTTCACATAACTTACAAGGAAAATAAAATCAGCTAAAAGAGCAAAACCTTGCAATCTGAATAAATTTTAACAAGTTAGAATAATGTTTCACTTCATTCCAGTGTTTATCAGTAGATTCATGAACTACTAATGGAATCGTATCACCATGTGTGATAAATATCAAGGTAAGATTTTCGGCATTTGCTGTCTGAATTATCACAGAGAGAAGACATGCAAATGTTTGTCAGACAGTAGAGATATGTTGTGAATTTATTACACAATATAATTGTATAATGTATTTTGCACATTTAAGTTTATTTCAATTTATGTATTTATTTTTACATATTGGTACATCTACAAATTAGGGGTAATAGTATGTATCGGTATGGACTTGTCTCAGATGGTATTAGTTGTGGCACATCATTGTATGCGGTTAATTGAGGATTTTTGATATGTTCAATAAAACTAGTACTATTTCTCATCTGTGTTTCATGCTTCTCATTTATATCTGGCTAATTTAACCCAATAAAGATGTTAAATATAGCTCATTTGCTTCTCTATCAAATGTAGTACTGTTGCTTATGTACATCTCAGATTTCTGAGAGTAAGTAAAATGTTTTCTAAATAATACTCCTGATCTCTGAGATCTCTGTTGTGCCTCATTAGTCGCCCTTAGGATAGAATAAAAAAGCCAAAGTAAAACTTGCAATGAGAAAGATCAATTCAGGTTCATGAGACCAGAAAAACATCTTTCTGAGCAACAAAAGTTTGCTATAGATGCATGTCTTTATGGGAAGAGGTTAATCAGACTCTCCCTCTGTGTGTGTGTTTGTGTGTGTTTGTGTGTGTGTGTGTGTGTGTGTGTGTGTGTGTGTGTGTGTGTGTGTGTGTGTGTGTGTGTGTGTGTACACCCATTTAAACCATGACGATGTTAATGAGGATGTCCTCTTGCTTTTTTTTTTGTTTTTTTGTTCCTGCCCTGTTTGCCCCGCCCCTGTGGTAGACGATGAAGCGTATCGCGCGGGCGTGTGTGAAGTACGGCGAGTGGAAGCAGAAACACAGTCCAGGCTTTAAGCCGTGGCTTTACCCGGAGCAGAGCGGTCTGAGCAGCATGGCTCTGTCTGAGCTCACGGTGCAGCACGCAGACTCGCTCGAGAACATCGACGAGAGCTCACTGAGCGAGGGCAAGGACGAGCGTGCTGAACACAGTGACGAGGACTGAGACACACACACACACACACACACACACACACATATATATATATATACCCTCAAGGACACTGAACATGACACATGTAGAGTACACACACTAAGGGACCAAACTGGGGTCAGTGTATAGATTATATATATATATTATAAATGTAGAGTATGGAGGGGAATATCAGAACACACACACACTTACACACACACACACACACACTTACACACACACACGCACTTACACACACAGATTCTTTTCTGTTACGGTGCCACTGCAGTGACAATAAATAAAATGGATTTCTGTCCAGGAGTTTTGGCAGCCTGTTGTGTGTCTACATTTATTTCACTTACATTTGTGTGTGTGTGTGTGTGTGTGTGTGTGAGAGAGACAGAGTGTGATGTCACATATATGTTTAAGGAATCTCAAAGGATCAAAGTCTGCAGTAATACACACACGTTTGTGGTCTTTGTGTGACATCATCACTACTGCGGTGTCTTAACGTAGCTAGTTGTCATGGCAACCCACCGGCCTCCGCATGAGCAGCGCAGGAAGGACCGATTTAGCATATGATGAGAGAGACTGTGTGTGTGTGTGAGACAGATCACCATCATGTAGTGCTTCATGGGAAAATCCTGCAGGTGCTCTAACACACACGCACACACACACACGCACACACAAGCAGGGATGTTGACATTTGTGTGTATCTGCAGCAGCATAACTGAACCCAGAGCTTTTCATCCCACTGCTCTGTCTCTCTTGTGGGCGAGTGCGCACACACACACACACACACACACACACACACAGAGTCACGTACACCTTTGTCTGCTCTAACGTCATCAGTGTTTGCTGGAACTGGATCCTGAGTAAACCTATTTTCTGTCTCCCTCTCTCTCACTGACACACACACACACACACACACACACACAGAGGAAAAGCTTTACACTGAGGCCAGTCAGGATGTCTGACGTCTGATGGTAAAACGTTCACTCTGCTCTCCTGTAGTGTGTGAAACTGCACTGTGATGTGGAATACAGTACGAGGTCTACTGAGAGGTGTGTGTGTGTGTGTGTGTGTGGTAGTGTACAGGTGTTTATGGGAGACGCTCCACAGAGTGATGGTGCTGTGAGGCTGCTGCATGCTGGGAGCTGCAGCCTCTGAGTAATTCCATTCGGGGTTTAAAACCCAGCAGGTGAGGCGCCGCGCCTCTGTTCCTCCCACGTCCTCCCCGATTCACTTCCACACTCTCATAGCAGTGTTCCAGTCTCCTGTCTGTTCGCTGCCCTTCTCTTTAGGGATGTGACTTTAACCCACCCTGTGGTCGTGATCAAGCCTGTGGAGATGTCCCTGTCCAGCTCCTTGTTGTTGGATGTTGTTCCTCCCTGTAGTCCTGAGGATGCTGCATGACGTGTGTGTGTGTGTGTGTGGATGAAGGTGTTCCACAGCCACCTCAGGAGTCACTGCCAGCGTTCTGTTCTCCACAGCCTGAAACCTGTAGCTGCCTTTCCAATCCTGTCTCCAGTTCCATGTCCAGCCAGAGGTCAGCTCCTGTTTCTGAGCCCCAACAGGTGAGACGTGATGTACAGCAGTAATGTAGAAGTTCATCGTGATGATCCTGGAGCTACTGGAGCTGCCTGAGTGCTGGCAGGAGTTGTCTTTAAATCAGAGACGTGATCTAGCAGAAGCTGTGGAGCTGCTCTTCTGGTGGAGACACACTGACTGCAGCATCATTCTCAGGTTTTGGATTGAGCGTGTAGAACATGCTGTGAAGGTCTTCTGTGGAGATAGATGTCTTTACTTGATGATTTAAAGGTGTGTTTGAGCAGAGAAACATTATCAAACCAAAAGATTTGAGTGACACAAATATTCATTTTCACAAAGTTCTGCTTCTTCAGTGTCTTTAGATCTTTGTGTCAGATGTTCCTCTGGTCTACTGAAATATAATCACAAGCATTTTATAAGTGTTAAAGGCTTTTATTGACCATTACATTAAGTTTATGTAAATCTGCAGTGTTGATCTTCTTATTAAACACCGTCTACACTTCACCCTGACATGCTGTCAATCACCTTCTGCTCCTCACCCTGACTGATGGCGCGGCCCATCCTTACATAATCAGCGCTTGGAGTTTGTGTGTTTGTGTGTTTGTGTTTGTCCTCCCGCCTCTTGAGGATCGACCACAAGTTCTCAGTGGGATTGCGGTCTGGGGAGATTCCTGGAGTCTCTGGCAACCCTCACCCTCCTGCAGACCCTCCAGGACATCATGTAACATCAGGACAAGTTCCTCCTAGATCAACCAAATAACATCACACACACATGCAGAAAACAGTGAACATAACAATCACAGTAAACACACAACAAACACACACACACAATATAACACAGAGATCACAGTTTCATCTCAGAACCTGGTCCCTAAACACATCTAATGCTCTCTGATGATGAATTACAGTGAATGTGATCGCGGCCCTGTGGCTCAGAGACAGAGTGAGCTGTTTATCATCTCTACAACACACACCGTGGAACACACACACACACACACAGAGTTAACGAGTGTTAGTACACGTCACCGACGGTTACAGAGTTTGTAGAAACAGTTAAAAAGTTAAAGCTAATAATAATCTGATGATCTTTAATGTAATCAGTGATATTATTATTATTATTATTATTATTATTATTATTTGAGGTTGAAGTCCACGTACA
>JAQMYL010000007.1:16875636-16899457 GCA_030014365.1 Clarias pachynema | reverse complement strand
TAAAACAGCCTGTTTCAGTTTAATCGTTATTTTCAATTAATTGAATGCTCAAAAAATGTTTTGTCTCACTCCCATTTTTCAAGTGGTCTTAATCTTTTGATCGGGACTGTATCAGTGCTACACAATAATTGGCACATATTTATACCCTTTCTGATCTGGGAATGCACTATACTATATATATATTATGATACAGCTCTCCTCTTAATTTTAAGAATCCGCAAGTATTAATCTGCTTCACTTGACTGAATCGGAGGCAGTTCTACAGGGAACCTCAATATGCAGCTTAAGAATGATTTAGGAACTCATCCACCACACCACCTGCCTAGCAACCAGAACTGCATCGGCCTAAACAAACATTTGCATTTATTAATTCATTCAAAGAAGCGTTTTGCTCAAAGGGTCACCTAGACCGAATACAGCACTTTAGCGGAAACAATCCCAGAGCCATGCAATCCTGCCAGAGAGGAAATTCCGCCATACGCAAAAGGCTTTGCTCACAAAAGCTTAACAACAACACATGCACAGAGCGCAAGTGCTCAATCACAGCAGCGATTTTCAAGCACAATGAACTCACTGTATTTAATTCACAGTATGGTGGGGAATATTAGCCATATTCTAAAGAATTTATAATAGCCATAAATAAACTAAAGAATTATAAAGGAATTTCTTGAAGGGCACAAACTGTGTCTTTTGTCATCATTTTTTAAAGAAACATATTTGCAAATGAGAATCTGGAATCCCACTGTCAACTGCTGTGCATAGTGATAGAGATTGTGTTAAGAGAAACAGTGCCTAGGAAAATATTTAAAGCAGATATGTGGCTGCTGGCTTCTAGAGGCACTTGCTTTCATCAGTGACAGTCAGTTCTATACTGACAGCCTGCATTAAGAGCCTGCTGTCTGTGTCTGTGTGTGTATGTGTGTGTGTGTAAAGGAAGTTGAGAACCGTCTACAATTTAAGAGGAAGAGTCTCAGCCACCTCTGTAGATGGCGACAAGATGATAGTGCGTACGTACAGTATGTGCAAGTGAGCGTCTGCCCATGTGTGTGTGTGTGTGTGTGTGTGTGTGTGTGCCTAATGCGTTTGAAAACTCTGCCTTACATCTATGGACCTACTTTCTCTTTTACACACACCTGCTTTCTTTTGCCTTGGTCTGTCCCTCAGCCTAAACAAGTCTACTCAATGACCTCTCACTCCAAAACTCCATTAAGTACCTCACCATCTGTCTGTACACTTAAACATACACACACACACACACACACACACACACACACACACACACACACGCACACTACAAAGTGATCCAAGCTTTGGGTGCTGGGATAGAGGACTCAAGGGAAAGCAATCTTTCCCATCTATTACTCCTCTGTGAGCTACAGAGGCCCACACATAGCGATGATAAACAGAAAGACAACAAATGCATCAGTTCCAGTATAGATATTAAGTTGTAACTGAAAGACAATCTGCAGGAAAGCTGCCGAAACCAGTCGAAAGTTTGGACACCTTCTTATTTAATTTTTTTTTCTTTTAGACATTAAAATTACAAAACAAATATGGAATTATGTGGTAAACACAAATGTGATAAATAACCCAGAAGATGTTCTAGATTTGCGATTCTTCTAAGTAGCCACATTTTGCTTTGTTGACAGCTTTGCACACTCTTGGCTTTCTCTTAGTCAGCCTCATGAGGTCGTCACCTGGAATGGTTTTCAAACATCTCGAAGGAGTTCCGAGAGGTGTTGAGCACTTGTTGGCTACTTTTCTTTCACTTTCCGATCCAACACATCTCAAACCATCTCAACTGGATTTAGGTGTTTGTGGAGGCCACGTCATCTGATGCAGCAGTCCATCACTCTCATTCATGGAAAAATACATATCCCAAAGATGTGTCTGAGGTCATTGTCCGGTTGAAAAACAAAGGATGGCCCACTAAGCGCAAACCAGATGTCACTGCAAAATGCTGCGGTAGCCATGCTGGTTAAGTGTGCCCTCAATTTTGTCTAAGGGTCAATTTTCACATTAGGACCCTGGGATTATTATAGAACACTTGACTCCAAAGTCTGGTTCATTTTGGCCAGTGAGAACACAATCGTTGCGTGCTCTGGAGCTGTGCCCGGGTCTGCTGGAAAAGGTGGTCTAGAAAACAGATGGAATCAGATATGGAAGCCAACCGTACCTGGAAACAGTAGATCACAGTTTAGACAAAATCCTCCAAAATCCCGGCGTAGCACAAGTCATCTCATCCACTGATCTACATCGCCATAGCTGATGAAGTAGGACGGCACAAGAAAAGTTGCTCTTGACATTTTTTTTTTTTTTTTACAAAATATCAATAATAATAGGCATAGCTCGAAGGTTAACTTCCTAGGTCTGTTCTTCTCTTGTGTTTAATGGCAGCTTACGAACCCATTAGGTGCATACTGCCACTTGCTGTGTCGGAGAGTGTAAAAACACAAGCGCACCCAAGAACGAAGAGCAAAAATTATGTGAATGCTGGTTAGTGGGGTGTCGGGAGTGGAGAGCAAGCGTTCCCGGACATGGTACAAATCAATGGGAAATTGTCATCACCAGCAAAACAATCATACACCATCAGAGCTCCTCCTCCATGTTTCATAGTGCGAAACACTCATTCAGGAACCGGCAGTTCACCCTCACTACATCTAACAAAGACACGACCATTAGAACCAAAACTCTCAAATTTGGACTCATCAGACCAGTGGACAGTTTTCCACTGATTTAATGTCCTTTCCTTGTGTTTCTTGGCCAAAGCAAGTGTTACTGAACAACGCTGAAAATAATAAACACTAAAGGAGAAGGTGTGTCCAATCTTTCTCCAGATTTTCTCCAAACATCCACAAAACAGATGTGGCATCTATTTGATTTACAGAGATGGTGTCGTCATTTAAGAAATGTCCTGTAACAAACTGTAGCCAGAGGCAATAAGATGTTTACACAATTACATGCTTAATTATTTATTGACTTTTCCATGAATCTTCATTAAGATACAGAGGAGATCTCTAAGTACCTTCCTTAGTATTCTCATTAACTGAAAGACATATACAGTAGTCAAAAAACTGGAGACACAGCAACAGCAGCTAGGAAACATGGACTTTTAAAAAATATGACACTTGGAACCAAAGGACTAGGAGAGCCTCCTGAAACCAGGGAAACACAATAACTGTAATATTAAACAAGCACAACTTGCCAGTGGTAAAAGATTAATTCTCCCCCACCCACGTCCACACACACTCACACACACAAAGCAACAACAACAACAACTAATAGAACAAAATGAAAGGCCAATTATCATACAATATATTATATATTGTACATTTCCAAGGCCAGTAGGGGAATATCCAAGTGTGGGGTTTGATAATGTTAAACAAATTAAACTGTACACTTGTACATGGTTCAGTGGATAGTTAATGGTTCTTTTCTTCCACAAAGTGGTTCTTTTTGGAACTCTATCTGTGAGGCATGTTGTAGTGCTTCACATAAAACCTCTTTCAGGATCCCAAGAGAAAAATTTTAGCAGTTTTAGATCAACCCTTTTTTTTCGTAGCTACACTCGATTTTCATCCCAGGACAGAACGGATGTCTACTACACATTAGCAGTGTTCCCTTTTTTCTATATTGTTTGTAGCTTTTCTTCAGCTTATTAAATTGCTCTGGAAACGCTGTTAAATCCCACTTCACGTAGCAGAGAAGGTTAATCCTATGCTGATGGGTGCCAAAAATGTGCCTGTGCAGAAAAAAACACATTTCAACCTGCTAGATAGCCAGCTGTTCTACTACTTCACTGCAACGTTCCTGGTTTGCCATGAAGAATTTGTGAGACATCCAAGGGAACCGTCTAAAATACTCTGCACAGCCAAAAAAGGTCACCACTTATGAAGGGTCAAATTATTGGCCTGCATCAAGCAAATAAAATATTACAATTACATGGACTGGGTTAAAAAACATACCATAATCAAGGCTAAAGACAGTCTAATTAAATATTAGTAAATTATTTTTTTGTGTGTGTGTTCATAATTAAAATTACACATGATCATGTTCAAATATGAAAACCAGGAATCTCATTTATCAGGCTATGCATAGAGCTTTTTTTTTTTTTTACAAGTTATAATTTTGTGTTTTAAGAACTGCCAATACAACACTATACTGCCTGGCCAAAAAAAAGTCACTCACTCGTGTGAGCATCTTCTGCTTGGATTGTGGGGCACGATGTTGTGGACAATTCCCATGTGAAAAGGAATTCTCATGCTCCCAGAACCACTGTTTTACAGTTTGAGTCTTGGAATTTGCATTGACCTGATAACCTGGTCATCAGTTGATTCAGGTCATCAGCTTTACTTCATTTTATTGCCACATACCAATGCTGAGCCTAGACCTGACCAACTGAAGCAATCCCAAATCATAACTTCTCACCTTGACGTACACTCTTACTTTCACTATTAAACATGGCTGTGATTTCTACTGTCAATTTTCATCAAGCATTTAAGTGATATCCATTCTTAACATTTTCTGACCAGATTATGATGGCAGGGATAGCTCAGTGGTTAAGTTTTTGGAATATAGGTCAGAAGGTCCCAGATTCAAACCCCAGAACCACCACCACTACCATGTTGCTCTGTTGGGCCGTTGAGGCCCTTAACCTCAGATGCTCAGATGTATAATGAGGACACAGGCATCTGCCGTAAATAACCATAATGTAACCTTTTTGAAACATCAAACTTTATTTTGGCCAGGTACTGTAATATTAGCTATTTATCACCAGTGTGTATACATGGCTCTGCACAATAAACACCAATAAATCCTACACATTGTAAATTGCTGTGCCAGACTCATACATACTTAACAAGAAATTGACACCCTTGGTGGACTATTATGAAATCCCGTTCCTCTACCCTTAAATATTCTACCATTTGGTCCCTTGCCAATTCTCACCCACCAGCCCCAGTTTCCCAACATCTTATGCCAGCTTCTGACTGAGGAGGGTGAAGGCTAACAAACATCTCTCGGAAGAAATGTGGAGCCAACCAACAACACAATCTAAACTCCTGCTCATGTTGCAGGAGCATCAGAAAGTACTTTCTATCCTCTACCACATACTATACATTAACTTTATGCAAACCTTCAATTCCTACTAGCAAACTAATTCAATTGGCTAATGGAGAAAAAGTATGCCATCTCTCGCATCCATGGCCAATTCAGCGCTCTTGTTTTCGAGCCATGTATGGCTGTGGCATCACCAGACCTGTCACTAATTTTTCACTGAAATGTGACTGAAACCTCTAGAGATTTCAGTGTGCATGAGTGTACATCCAACCTTTCCAAAAATTGCTGGCATACACTGACTAAAATTGCAATGAGTGGAAAAACAATCAAAAGACATTGAAATTGTAAACAGGACCATTTCAACTAAACAGAAGCCTGAATATGCCTGAAGATTTTTGCCATAATTTCCATTTCAAAACTTTAGTTTATTCATAGGTTTTACCTCGCTTTTTCTTCCCATCAGGAATTTAGACTTAAACTTTTTCTGACCCCTGCAAGCTTTAAAAAAGATGGCCTCTTTCTCCTCATTCAAGCTTGTGCCATACTATGTTGATAACAGAAAGGATCACATGCAGTGAACCAGTTTTATTTAGCCCACCGTTGCACCAACTCATTACACAAGGTTACTGGCATTTACAACAGCAAGCACAGGTGCGTCTATTTTATACACCACCGTGCTCTTAGTTTCAGCGAGCTCTCGATTAGGAAACTATGGTTGCATTGTCTGTGTCAAGCCACAGAGCCAAGCGCTGAGTCGACATCCGTGGCACGAATCCTTGTTGCGAAGATGAGATGTGAAAGGTTCTGCTTTGCCCAGAAGAATGTCTCGATTCTTTTAGAAGGAGCTACACCCAATAAAATCAAGACAGTCCTGGCAACTTTCAAGCCTTATGTAACCTAGCATGGTTTTCTTTCGCCAGCTCTGGCTGCTCCTGAGTCAGTTTAGGGTTCTTAAAATACAGAAAGCTTAAGATTAACATGGACAGTACAGAGAGACCATGAGAATTTATGTCATCAGTTATCAAAAACTAATAAAAATGTTACTCAGCTGATCCTTATTATTTAGGAGTACATAATTTAAAACAGACAAACCCATTGTTCAGCTGTGAGAAACCCTGGTATAAAACTGCGAAAAATCTGAATATGCTAGTGTTTCATATTTTTTTTTATTCTATACACTTTGTACAATATGTTTTTGATTGTTGCCTGCTTAAAAAACTAATACTGACTCCATTAGCATATGCCTTATAGTATATTCTCTAATGCTTTTGCTCCAAATTAACATCCTGTCTTGGATAAGGAATAATGGCATTTTCCTTATCATTGGGAGATCACAAGTTGACTGGCTTCATGTGTCTTTGCCAGGGGACCAAATTAGGACAAAATTAGAAAAGAAAAGAAAAAAAAATTGATGAAAGAGCTTCAGACCTTGGTTTGAGGGCACAACTAAGGGTCCTAGAAAATGTCAAATCTCAAAGTGCAGAACCTCCCCAAAATCTCTACTGGGTAATATACAATGCTACACCAGGAAGCCCCTATAAAGGACCCATCTTGCTAGCATGAGAGGCTTTTTAATTTTATATAATGTGATTTTTTTCAAACTATAATTTACCTGTCAGAAAGTCAGAAAAGTAAGGAAATACTAAAAGAGAAAGGAGCACTGTGGTGAGATGTGCATGTAATCTAATAGTTGAATAATTAAGGAAGACAACTGTAGAATAGTTGGCATGGTGGCTTAGTGGTTAGCAGTGTTGCCGTGCACCTCCTTGGGTCTTTGTGCTTGGAGTTTGTATGTTCTTCCCATGCTTGGTGGATACTTCGGTTTCCTCCCACTGTCCAAAGAGACGCAGCTTAGACTAACTGGTGTTCCCAATTTGCTCGTAGTGTGTCCTACAATGGATTGGCCCCCTGTACACCATGACCATATACAGTGTATAGAAGATAAATGAATGAACTGTAGGGTAAACCATAAAGTACTGTAACACTACCCTAACTTAACTGACATGTAATTATATAGGTACAGTAGCTAAGACTTCATGATCAGATTGAAGCATATAACGGCAATTATTTAGCCAGCTTGTTTTGTAGAATTTATAATTTTGCAAATTGTCTTCATAGCTTTGTCTAGTAAAGTGTTTTCAGAGTGTAACTTTAAAAATGTGTTCTTTTGTAGTCTGTGTAAAGATAATATATCGAATTAGAAGCTAATGTACAGAATATAACTATAACACATTATTGACAGCGTTTTGTATTCTTTATACTGTAGAGGCAACTGGGTCAAATGAAGCGGCCTTAAATTTCCTGCATTTCCTGCAATTACCTCTCACTGCATGGTTATTACATCTCAGTTTGTAGTTCTGCTAAATCAGTGATAACTCAAATGTCACGTAAACATCAAATCTGTTAGTATGAGATATTTAAGAGAACAATGCAGCTACAGTGACCAAAGAAAATGTGGGCGAAATCTTAGATTTTTAATATGGCTTTATACATGTTTTTGAACACTTTAATGGTGTCACAACCATAAAATTACCCATAATTATGAACCAGCATTTACAGGCACCTTTTCCCATGCCATGCTGCAATTAACAGGACACAAACACTACGACATCACAGACTCTTTACATCTGCATTTACATTTAGGCATTTTTCAGATGTATCTAGAGTATTGGACTGCTTTGTACATCATCTATCATTGTGATCCAGACTCGTGCAGAAAGTCGTCACGTAAACCAAAATATTTTTCAAGATTCCATGAGGATATTTTTGTCATCATCTTCATAATCTTTGGTTGCAGTGGCACCAAATCAAATGCAAGTGAGCATTTCCTATTGTGTAATCGAAATATCACAGCTCACAACCAAAGAATTCTTTAATGATATGTGATTTTGTTGGCAATGGCAAAACTGGGATGAAAATCAGAATGTAAACTCAGCTTAACACATTCCATAAAGGCTTTTGTAATTACAGCTGAGTCGATGCATGTGTTTAAAAAAAAAAGTATTAATCTGCATTTCTTTGATCAGGTTTCATGGCTGTTCCTTTGGCTTGTTGAATAAATACACTGTGTGCACTTGTGGCGTGCATCCAGGTCATTACAGATGATGATTTCATTTCAAGAAGATCTCACCATGCTTCAATACAAATAATATCTATTAAAGTTATTCCTTTAGACATAACAAGAAGTAGTCCCAAATTGAAATTTTTGTGACTTTTTAGTTAAGATAAATATTTTTTTTTATAATAGAAGAAGTCAATCCTTTATTAAACAGTTGCCTCAAAAATTTAATAAAGGAAAAAGTAATGTGTTATGGATAGTTTATTAACAGTGAGGGATGTACGCATTCCTATTAGTACGGCAAGTCTTTAGAAACCAATCTTAACTGTATTGTATGTACAGTAGTGTCCCTGGGCAACTTCAGGTTAACACATGGTTTAAACACAGATACACACAAAGTCGCAGCTAGCTTCCTGAAACGATTAATAGCCACTTGAAAAAAATCGAGCTGTTCTGCAGAAGTCTGCATTTTTAAACCCAGCCAAGGTATCATCACTGCAGTAGATCAATACAATGAAATGTGTCAGTGATTGCTTCAAGATCAGGCACTGTTGGCTTGAATGTGTTTTTCTTTTTATACTATGAACATATACTCAATAATACATATGGTGTTTGGTATACGGTACTGTGCAAAAGTTTTGAGCCACACCTCATTTCTTCATATTTGCTTCCAAAAAGCCAGACTTTCTTGTATTTTTTATGTATCTTGAGGAATAGTTCTCCAGGATTACTGAAGGACTTTTTGGCTCTCATTTTTGGCAAGTTTTTGGCTTTCATTTGCAGTCCAGTCCCTGTACCTGACCAGACTCGGAGGAATGATGTTTGTTGTTAAGCCTCACAGTCCCTTTTGAATCATTCAAGTATAAAAAGCATCTAATGTAAGGCACCCAGTGAGAAACAGGTGCAGATCAGGTGATCGGGCCGGTGATTAGTATACTGGTGATGCTGAATGCGGAGTGGTTGAACAAACAAGAAGGGAAATGAGGTTGCTGCTGAGGTTATTACATAAACAATTAATGTTGTACAGAATCTTTAATTTGTATATTTGTATATATAATAATCCTTAGGCACTTTGCAGCCTGATCCCAGTTCCCCTTTTTTATTTAATTTGCATAATTCAATTTAATTTAATATGAAGAAATGAGGGGTGGTTCAAGATTTTGATCCAAACAGTATACAGTGAAACCTCGGCTTGCGAGTAATGCGGTTTGCAAGTGTTCCGCAAGACAAGCAAAGATTTTTAATAAATTTTGACTTGGAAAACAAGCAAGTCTTGGTTTACAAGTACCGAGTATCATGTATCACGCATGCGCTTCTTGTTTTGACGCCGTGCGTCACATGATCACAACTGAGCCAACGGTTTTTCTCTCTCTTGTGTTGCGGAATTGTGGGTAATCGTCTCCCCTGCTGAGTCTTTGTGCGCGTCTCTTACTTATATAATCAACTTTCATGCACGTGTGTACTGTTTACTATAACACTGTGACCACGTGTGTGCGTGTAAAACATTTTATTTTGTGTCTGTATGCGTGTGTGTACAGCGGACATGTAAAGCAAAAGCAAGTCTCATTAGAGAGGTTAAAAATCCATTTTCTCTCTCTGTATCAGCCTGCTCTTTGTGTCTGTGTGCGTGCGTCATTGGACACCGTGACCCACACATACACACACACACACACACACAGACACCTCCTACTTTCGCCTTCACAGACTCATAACACACACACACACACACAGACTCAGACACACACTCTTTCTCTCTGCTCTACTTGGAAACACTGCTCTGTCGCGATTCTTGTCAAAGGTAAAGTGCAGGTTAATTTGTTTTATTTTTACTTTACAGCAGTGATTCCGTTAGTGAGTCGCTCATTCGAGTGTCATTAGAGAGATTTCTTGTTTATTTTTCCGATAAAACAGTGTTTCCGTGAAAAGAGTGGAGGAAGGGTAACTGTGTAAGACAAGAAGGGGAAGAGGGGAGCTTACTTTAGACTCACACACACACACACACACACACACACACACAGCACCTGCGCGCACAAAGAGAAACACTTACTGTATCTGTCGGGATTTATTTTAGATTTTTAGATTTAGATACTTTATATTTTGTATTAATAGTTTTTATGTATTTATTTTTTTGGGCTGTGGAACGAATAATTTGAGTTTCCATTACTTCTTATGGGAAAATTCAATTTTGTTTACAAGTGTTTTGGAATACGAGCCCAAATCTGGAACGAATTGTGCTCGTAATCCGAGGTTCCACTGTATTAGGAATGTAACCAAATATAAATATATTATCAAGAATTAACATATAATGTGTTCTATACAGAAACAAATGCATAGCACACTTTACCCTTTTGACTTTTTTTATTGTTTTCTTTTCATTGCCAGTTAATATTTCTGACCTTCAGATGTAACCTTGAGAGCAAGATTCCTCCTGGCCTAATCTTTCTCACACTCCGTGTGTCCAGATTTAGTGCAACACTGTGTCTATTGCAATCATCAATGGCAAGAAAGTTTAATCTCTACTATTTAATGCTTGGTGTCGTTTTGTGCTGTTCTCATACTGCTGTGCTGAGATGTGCCTGCGCTATGCCTGAGTGTGGTGCTTATGCTAATGCAGTTTCTGTTCAACATTTCCATTTCAGAATGTCCCAAATGCCCCCCCGTCACTTCCCAGCAGGGTAGCCACTCCATATGGCTCACACAGACCAGACACCGTGCAGCACCAGACACCCTGATGAAGGCCAAAAAAATGTCTGAAATATGTTGGGGTCTGTACTTTCAGGGATTTTTCCCTGATAATAAAGAATTTCAACATATTTTTTTCCACCTGAGTGCCTTGTGAAACAGTGATATCCCTTTGTCCAATGAGCACAAGTTGAAGACAACTGACAGGAGCTCTTTGTTTCTTTTTACAACTGTGCAGTATTTCTCTGTATTCATAATCTTATTGAAAAATCATGTCATTATAATTAAGCACTTATATATTTCTTTATCCAGTAGCCATGTTTTTCTCAGTTTTTCCAGGTGCATTCACATTTTATGTATAATTATAATTCTTTTTTTTTTTTCTTCTTTTCTGTTCTTCTGCAAATATGACTACATATACAGTACAAAGCCCAGCCAAAAAGTCACCATTTGTATTTAAATAAGCAAATACAAGAGATTGTTTGATTGGAATATTACTGCAGTGGTTCATATGCTTTGGGTGTCCAAAATAATTTCAACGCTAACTAATGCAGGTGGCCTGGTGGCTAAGTGGTTAGCACTGTCGCCTTGCACCTCCAGGGTCCGGGTTCGATTCCTGGCCAGGTTAGATTCCCGCCTGCGTGTGCATGGATTTTGCATATTCTGCCTGTCTTGATGGGTGTACTCCTGTTTCGTCCCACAGTCCAAAAACATTCATATTAGGCTAATTGGCACCCTGTCCAGGTTGTGCCCTAAGTCTCCTGGGATAGACTCCAGCCTCCCGTGACTTTATACAGGATAAAGTGCTATAGACGATGAGCGAGCGAACTAACTGATGCAGTAAATAGGTTTTTATTTCTTAAACAACCATGTCAGAAGATGTATTCCGTGGTTATAAAAAAGATGTCACACTGTTTTAGAATGGTCAAAATATTGGCCTACATCAAAAGCAAAGAAATCAACTAAGGAGAAATTGTTGAAATTGGCTAAAAAACTGTCCAACATTATTAAAGTCTGGAAGAATAAAGTTGAACTGTCAATTTCACAGAAGAAATGTGCTCAGAAAAAATAATGAATGACCAAAGATCACTTAAATGTGCTTAAGTTGTATTATAAAACATTGACAGTAGCAATTATAGCTGTGTTTAATAGTTTAAGTAAGAGCATTTTCACACAGACAAAGTGACAAGAACTCACAGGATCACAGCTGTATAGCCAGACAAAAACACTTTTTTGGGAGGCTAACCATAAAAAGACTTCAGTTTGCTAAGTTCAATAAAGATTGGACTTTGGAGCAATGGAAAAGTTTGTGAGTAAAAGTTTAAAAGACTAACCCTATTCCAGGGTGATGAGCAGGATGTCAGTGTAGGAAGGGAAGCAAAACCTCTCATGCATACTGTAGTGCCCACTGCACAAGCCTCTGGAGGCAGAGTAATGATCTGAGTTTGCTGGGATTGTTCAGGTCTATTTTCAGCAACGTCATATGGCAATAAAATGGAGTCAGCTGATGACCTTAATGTACTGAATGACCAAGATATATGATCCGTACATTTTTTCCCCCTGAAGACACAGCGATATTCCAGAACGACAATACCAAGAGTAGTCCTGGGAGCATGAGGAATCATTTCAACACACATCAACCGGCCAGCACTGAAAGACTTTGAGATGTGCTGGAAGAGAATCCATGGAGTAATCTGATTCCCCTACCATCAGTACAAGATCTCAGCCAAAAATGAATGCAACACTCGATAAAAATAAGTGTTATGACATTTCATAAGATTGTTAAAATAAGGCCATGGCAAATGCACATTGTAAGCAAAGCTAGATGTGATCCAAGAAAATTTTAATGTGTGAAACTTTGTGGCAGTGAACACAGAAAAACACATTTAGAGCACTAAATGGAAACAGATAGTAGTGTATTACAACCCTAATACACACTGAGCAATTAAAGAATTTTAAAGGGAAAAAGAAATACACAAGGATGAGTCTTGTACTGATACCTGAAGAACTGTAAATAAATGAGTCAGTATGAGCAAGACTTTGAGCAATTTAAGGAAAACTCCTGCACAGTTTGCCTTTATCAGGTGGTTAAGGTGTTGGATAGCAGACCAGGAGGTCCCTGGTTCGTGCCCTGACACCACTGTTGGACCCTTGAGCAAGGTCCTTTATCCCCAAGTGCTCAGATACAATTGGGCGTCAAGCTGGCAACTCGACCATGTACTGTAAATAACTGTCACAGTAACGGCGGATGTATATCCGTTGTCCGATGTGTCGGGTGGCACATAGACGGAACCATCTATCCAATCCAATTGTTTGAGATTTATTTCATGGTTAAATTCTTGGTTAAATGGTTAAATTTGTGACTTTTTTGGTTCAAATATCTTTTTCATAAACACGTTGACCTATTTTTACTTTGGTTAACACTTTCACACATTACCT
This sequence comes from Clarias pachynema, assembly GCA_030014365.1. NCBI lineage: Eukaryota > Metazoa > Chordata > Actinopteri > Siluriformes > Clariidae > Clarias > Clarias pachynema. The sequence goes on along the minus strand of JAQMYL010000007.1, from coordinate 16,886,220 downwards.
AAACCTCATTGCTTTAGCTTTCTTTTCTCCTCATCTGTACATGTCACTCAAACCCAAACGGTTTCAAAACTTTCACACCAATACCCCATTTTATATAATTGGTGTTATTTCCTCCAATTTACAGTTTCTGCACTACTTCTATGTTGGATTTCTTATTAAATAGACATTGAATATTACATTGTTTTACAGTAGCATCACTGAAAACTGATCGTTATCAATGATGTCCGAGTTTATTGAAAAAAAATGTTCTCCAAATAAAGACCACTAACTTCTGTGCTGAGATGTGTCTGTGCTATGCCTGTGTGTGGTGCTTATGCTAATGCAGTTTCTGTTCAACATTTCCATTTCAAAATGGCCCAAATGTAAATCGGAGGAAATAACACTACACTATATACGTAACTATAGCTGATCTACAGTAAAAAAAAAAAAAGGGGGATTGGTGTGAAAGTTGTGTTTGCAAAGTGTGTTTTGTGTGAAACTTGAAAATCCTTATTATTAATACTTATTATATAATTATCCATCACATGTTTAGAAAAAAACGTTTAAATGATTGTCCTAGTTCACTCGAAGCCTAATTGGGTTTAGTATGGTCACAGCAAAATGATTTGGCAAAAAAAACTACTGAAACGACCTGCCCAGTATAATAATGCTCAGCCCTTTCGTTTTTTGCATCAGATTGCTTTTGCATTTCAGCCAAACCGCACCCAGGTGTGTTTGGGATTATGCCAAGAACACATCTTGATTTAGTCTGTACCCACTGTGAATGACGTGTTTGCACTTACCCACATGAACTAAAGAGGTACATGCAGCAGAGTTTAAAATAACCGAATGATGTCGGTGTGGAAGTGTTTTTATTCTCTAATTTTAATGAATATAGGAAAAGTCTACATAGGAAGCTTTTGGTGTTATTTCCAGTCTGAAGGTGTTGCAGTAATTGGGAACCGTTTCAATACACAGCAAAAAGTGGAACCTTAGTAAGTGAAATTATCTTCAATATAGTTACATTTATCTGAAGTTTCTAAATATATGATTATGATATATGATTAGTACAAATCAAATATAAGATTAAGCTTATTTCTAGATAAATTGTAATCCTTTTTAAACATAATTTTTGGCAGGTAATATTACTAGTTTTAAGAATTAATTTCTTGAAAGAAGCAAAATGATCTGGCAATATAACAAGAAATTTAGCCTTAAAAAATATAGTAAAATCTGTCTAGAAATAAGATTTGTGATATTACTGTATATTTGGTTTGTTGTAATCCTACATTAAGAAACGTCCGAAACGTCTTCTCAAAAAAGCCTCTAAAGAAAAAAAACCAATGCACAGACCACACTGTCACTACGAATCACCCCAAGCTCAATGTATCAACAGCAGCAGTGTTCGAAGATAATGCAGCTGAGGAATTCTGGGATGTGCCGTACAGTCCTCAGGGTGAAGTGGAGGTCACGTGAAGTAAGCTCCTGTCAACAGCTGCTCTTTGTCCGTTTGTCACTATAGTAAATAATGATCACAGCATTCGCTCTCTAGAAACAAAGTTGTGTGAACCCTTTATTTACCATCATTTTGAGGACTAAAGAATAACTTTACAAGAAATTACATCACCAAGCTGCTCTCGTCACAACTAGCCTGAAGCAGGCAACAAAACCCAGAGGAATGTAACGAGACTGGTTTCAATGACAGGCTGCATGAATATAATGCCTTGTCTAGAATAGAGTCAGCAAATCTTAATATCATTACGTGTCATTTTCTTATAACCATAGAGGCATAATTAATTGCATCCAAAAATCGGATTTGGACTTATGCAATTATTTAATCGCAAAAGGCTGCAATTTATTACAGGTATTATATGCATAATTAGGAATTAATGTATACAGTAGTTTGTTAGTAATTTAAGTATTTGATTATTTTTTGTGATAAAAAATATAGTTTTAATGATAAATAAATATTGACAAACTGTACAAAATTGACAAATGCTGTACAAAATGTTACATTTAATTGTTACATATTGAGGTTTACTGTAAATAGCGATCGCAATATGTGTCAATATAATCACATTTCATTTATTTATTTTTTATCAAATCATGGCAAATATGGCATTTGAATATTTTATCATAATGCTTTTTTACCCTTTAAATTAATGGACACTTAGCCCATTTCTACCAGCTGCACCTAAATATTTTCTAAACTGTTATTCCTTATTATTCTGTTTCTTATCTAGTAGTCAGTAATACGGATCTGTATAATATACATACACATAGATGATGATGATGATGATGATGATGATGTATTGGAGATGCATGTGTTGTGACATTTGAAGTCTGGGTGGCCGCCTTTTTAATGGACTGTAAATCTGAGAAAGTTTGTATATACTTTGTACACAACTGAAGACAGAGGGATTCTCCTCACAAATAAACATTAATCTAACACACTCGATGACTAAATTCATGAACCTTTGTTCTGCAGCTGCTCTGTCATTTAACATAAAACAGTCACTTCTGATTTGCTAACAGTTGTCCCATATTTTCAGAACATATACTAACCAGCCACTTTATTAGGAACATCTGTACGCCTGCACATTCATGCAGTTATCCAATCAGCCAATCACGTGCCAGAATTCATGACCAGAATGCAAAAAATCATGCAGACACAGATCAGGAGGTTCAGTTAATGTTCGAATCAAAGTGTTGATTTCATCCAGGTTAGTTTAGATCATTAGAAACTGCTGATGTTCTGGGATTTTCACGCACAACAGAAGTCTCATAGAATGGCAGAAAAAGAAAAAAAAACAGTGTGAGAGTGGCAGTTCCGCAGGTCATAAAGCCTTGATGATGACAGAGGGTTACAGAGGAATGACCAGCCTGGTGTGAGCTAACAGGGCTATTACAGTAACGCAAATAAACCACTCTTTACAATTATGGTGAGCAGGAAAGCACTTCAGGACATCGAACCAAGTGGTGGGTTGAAAAGAGGCTTTTATACAAAGGAGTGTTTTAAAGGCATACAATTTGAAAAAGGTTTGCAAAATTTACTTAGGCCCATCTCAACTTAAAATGTGCATCACATTATTGGATGTAATAGAGTAAAATATTGATGATATGAAATAGATTTCAAAAGAAGGAAACATCCTACAGTATGAGTTATGACTGCAATTCTTATCTAATAACATTAAAATAAAACAAAAGACATGTATCGGGGTACAGCACTATTATATTATACCTTAATAATCTAGAAGTCACAAACAAATTCTCAGAAACCATGCCAAATCTTGAAGGGAAAAAAAGCTTGATCTTTATGTGCAAACATTCACATAATCTTCTGTTATCAGAATAAATTATGTTTAGTGTGAACAAGCATTAACACATGTACATCCTCATTGCTGTTTTTTTTTTAATTCCCCATGAGCCTGTCTTCACCTCTAATCTATCCCTTACCTCAGAGCTGCTGAAATTAGCACTTAGACTTGAATAGTGCTGATGTCTATAATCTAAACTTTCACCACTAAAATTGCCATAAAATAATAAAATTAAAGTCAGAGGATACTTTCTTGAGCCTGTGTTATATTTAAATTCATGTTCATGGAGTTAAAAACAGGTTTTGCAGAAAATACAGAGAAAGTAAAGATGAGGTGATTATAAGAGTCATGCTTTTATCCAAGGAATTGGGCTATGTGGAATTCAATCCTAAGTGGTTGGGTACTTTTTCGTACAGTAGTACCCTAGCATTCCGAGGATTTGTACTCACAATTTTATGGTTACTGATGCAGAACCTTAAGAACAACCAATGTCCTAGATATGGTTCAGAGATCTCTGTTAATCACAGTAACCACCAAGGGTTCATTTTGCAAAACATTTTAATGGTGCAAACGTTTTAAAGGATGCCGTATGTCTATGAATGGCAATCACAGCCAAGGGGGCGAGAGCCTACTGCAGTCGCTGCAGTGGACATTTAGCGAGTGTTACTCCTGATACTCTTGAGACGCATCCGTCTGTGGGAACTGTACTCACAATACAATACAACTCACAATTATTCATAAACACCACTTGAATATTACAGGAACTCAGCTGGAGTTATTGTACAGGCCTGACCTTGCTCTTAGCGATATCTACACGTTTGTTTCTAGGAATTCCTAGGAGGCCGGCGTACTGAGAAAGCTTTCTAATTTGATGGTCTCCAAGCACTAGTGAAATGCTGGGATAAGTGCATTAGTGTAGAACAGGACTATATAGGAAATAAATTTATTTTTTACTCTTGCAAATGCGTTGTTATTCTCCTCAAATCAAAAGTCCTAGTTTGACTTGAAGACCCCTCGCCTACAGGTATATGCTTAGAGCTTTGTCCCTCATGAATGTATGTTGAAATAGTCAGGAGGCTAAAGTTGAACAAAACAACAGTTGTATATGAATATTACATATGGGAGAAATGTACAGTTTTTTCAAAATGTAACAGTGTTTACAGAACATCCTTGACATGATTTTCTTTGCAAGTCATTTATCACTCATGATGAACCCATCTTATACATGTTTTGCATGTAACTGCAATTTGAAAGTGTTTCCTTTAAATGATCTGTATACTATACCATTTCCTGATACACCATGGCCTCCACGTGCCCCCACAGGTAAAAATCAAGTGGCCTAAACCTTGGGATCTCTGAGGTCACTTCAAGAGACCACAGCGTCCAATCCAAGAACCCAGAAGGTGTTGATCCTACCATCCCATGTGTTAAGGCACGTTTGGAACACCCTGGAGTATTCAAGTTATAAGAGCTTATAACTGTCAGCAGGTTTCTGACCTAGATACAGACCAGCACTGCAGTACTCACACAGTATTTGCCTGAAATCTCACAGCAAGTTTGGCCTGACAGGGAGAATGAAGAGTTTCATGCAATGAGTTCCAGAGCTGTTAAGAACAATGATGCAGGAGGAGTAAGAAGATGCGAGTACAGGGGAGAGCGAGTGATAGAGTGAGAGTGCAAGAGAGAACGAAAGAGAGAGAGGATCTCATCTAGTTGATTAGCTGTGCCGAGGGTGCAGATCAGCAGCACGTCTGTTTACAGCTGACCACAGTGAATAGCCACACTGTACCTCTGTATGAAAGGGCCTTTCAGAACCCATACCTACTAGGGGGAGAGAGAGAGAGAGAGAGAGAGAGAGAGAGCATATTGGTGGATGAAGGCTTGTAGCAAGGGCAGATAAGTGATCTTTTCACTTTTGTCTAAGGGTGCTTTCACATATGTAGCATTCAGTCGTTTTTGAGCCCTGGTCTGTTTCTCCCTCAGTGCCATTCAGTTAGGAAGGTGTGAACACAGCGACCACACTCGTTTAAGGACAACCAGTCAGAGACCATCAGAGAGATGGTTTCAGTTAGGTTCCAAGCACAATCTAGCACTATGAACAAAGCATGAGTGTATGCTTCAGGAAGCCCGTGCAGAAACATTCAGCTTGGCCTAACAAGTTACCAACTGCCAAGTCACAAACCAAGCTGGTCAAGCTGGTAGACCTTCATTGCAGCTCATACAGTAAGTTCACTCACTCACTCACTCACTTATCGTCTATACTGCTTTATCATGTGTTCAGAGTCATGGGGTGGCTGAAGCCTATCCCAGGAGATTTAGGGCATGAGGCGGGTTACACCCTGGACAGGGTGCCAATCCATCGCAGGGCACATACACACACTCACACACTCCGGGGAATTTGGGAACACCAATAAGCCTAATGTGCAGGTCTTTGGACTGTGGGAGGAAACCGGAGTACCCGGAGGAAACCCACCAAGCACGAAGAGTAACAGCTAAAGAAACCCTGAGTACCTACATTCAAAGGGGAACCTAGCTTCATGTGGGTGATTATAAATCATTACTCTGCTACAACTGTGATATCTGAGCATATTGTGAGATTTTGATATTGATATAACATGAGCATATTGTGAGGTCAAGAAAGTCTTTACAGTTAAAGCAGCACTTTTGAGGTAAAACAAAACAAATCAAATCTATCACATACTACACAGCCTGCTATTTGTGTAAATGTTTAACTCTCTCTGAAAATGAATGAGCTCTAACTGCTGTCTCACTGCTCTTCTGGAAAGAGTGTGCATTCAGTGGTAGCTAAAGGTCAATCAGAGTGCACGGCCAGCAGACAGAGTTCACTCCAGTTCTCCTCTTCCCATGAAGCAAAGTGCACTGAAAACCAAGCCAGCTAGACTAAAGAGACCAGAGGCAGATAGACCTAAAGTGCACTTCAAGGCAAATGGAGATGACGTTTTTCAGGGCATTCGGAAGCAGATAGCACTGTGAAGTAAGAATAAATGGAGTGCATGTTGAGGCATACACAGCTGCACAGGCAGCCAAATATGAATGCACTCTGAGAAGGATGGAGAAAAAGTAGTCATTAAATGTGGAGTGCACAAAGCCAAAGCAAAATGGACTAATTCAGGCTAAGCACAATGCAATTTGAGGACATCAGTTATTGCTAGCACTGCACTGACATTCCCCAGCGCTGCCGGTACAGGCCGATTTTAGCAAGTGGCATGAATTCTGAGCTGCCCGTTCTCATTCGAGTCATGACCACAAATCAGGTTCGCATCTGATCCAGGACAATATATGAAAGTGACTCAAATCCAATCTGAAAAATCATAAATCAGATTTGTGCGTTTAGACAGCTCTAAAGAAATTCAGATCAGTGTCAGATTAGGATGAAAAATTGGAATTGAGGTACTTCAGGCTGGTAATGTGAGCGTAGCCTTTTTTCCCCTTAGCTTTCAAATTATAGTGAATTTCTAAATTTCTAAATTCATAGTGAATTGAGTTCATATTTAAGAACCGCTGTGTACTGTAGATAAAGATCTTGCCATTAATATTTTTTATCTAGCCAGTGTAAAGTATAGTTAGAGCTGTGATGTTAACTGTGTGGGTAGTTATTTAAAAAATCTTTTCAAAGTAAAGATTTATATTTCAACTAAAACAGCCGAGCAGCAGCATATTTCTTTTCAAGTGCTTGATGGTTACCATATATAAAGTAAATAATTATAATGTTATCCTTCCATCCTATCCTGCCGTGTAACCATAGCTAACTATGGGCATGAACACAAGCACAAATTAGGCTTGACTAGGTATAAAACAAAAATTTATATAATTAGCTCGAATGATTCGCCATGCACATCCTATGACACCCGTATTCCGCTTCCTTCAGTTCCCCACTCACGCTTCAGTTACTACAAGCAACTAGTTCCCATTAAAGTGGTCTCTGCTCACCCATAAGGTGAAACACAGTCAGGCTAATTGGAGACTGATGCTAACTGAAGTGCACTGAGGCTTGTTGAGTCAGACGAAAATAAAACACACACTCTGGGACAGACAAAGCTGTAGTTACAACCTAAATAAAATGTGCACTTAAGTTGACAAATAGCGAGGACTGTCTTTCACCCGCTGCTCTCCTTGTTGCCTTTTTTTTTTTTTAGCCCCACAAACACAGTGGGACATGTCCAGAGCGGTTGCATGTGGGACTGATTAAGACCTGTTTCAAAAAACGTCTTCAGCACGCACACGAGTGTTACTGTATTAAACCCACACATGTGTGTGCGTGTGTGTGTGTGTGTGTGTGTGTGTGTGGTGGCAGAGTGGATTCAAAAACACTTAGACCTGGTGCAGTTTAATGGTTCAAGGTTAAAGATTAAGGAGAAAGCATAACCTTCAGATGGAGACAATTAACAATCTCCAACTGCTGTATTTTTTATTAGTTAGTTTTTTTTGTTTTTTTGTTTTTTAGAAATCATGCAAACCTCCAATCAACCAATTACCTGTTAATCATTACTGCACGTTCACATACAAAAAAAATGCTTCACATTACTTTTATTGAAACATAACTCTATTCCTAACAGTTTGAAGTGCTGTTACTGATTCTTACTGACAATTAACATTTGTGCTGAAAACCTTCATCCCCCTACATTTCCAGTTCACTGACATCAGTCCTGTTTGCGCAGATCTTCCTGCCGAAATCAAAGGATAGCTAATGAGAGGTTTTGTGAAAAAATAGAGCTTTATATGGCCGCAGTGGTGTGATAAAGTTATTCTTCAGCCGTGCTCACATTTCACACAGTGAAATAAAAATAAACCCAATCAGTGAACTTCCTTTCTGAAAGGTAGAGTGTGGTGGCTTTAGCAGATTCACTGTGTGGACGATTAACCCTTTAGACAGTAGAATGCTCTGTCGATCTGACCATATTTTAAGGCCAGTAGAAAGAAATTATACAGACTTAATATATTGAATATAACTATTTCTAGACTTTTTACACATTTCAAGCTAGAAATTCTTTTTTCCATCTATCAAATAATGTAAAAAAAAAAAGAAAAAATCTGCTTGTTGTGAGTAAAAATGCTGGGCAAAAGGTAGGACTTTAAGTATTTTGAAAAGAAACTGTTAAAGATTATTTGGGTTTGACAAAGTGTAAATTAAAAGAGAGCAGAATGATGAATAGATGTGTATGAAGGATTGAAAAGCACAAAATACACATTAAAAAACAGTATTTAATAAAATCTTAATGACAGGGGCGATGAAAGAAATATGAAATATTCACAAATACAGTATTACAGGCACTTTTTTTAGTAATATTTATTTGAGGTGAAGATGTATTTATTTAGAAATGAACAGGAATTAAAATATATAGGCCATATTACAATGTTACCACAATTTAGGGAGTTGTCTGAAATTCACTATCCACACAAAGATTATAATGATATAGATGATGTCATTCGTAAATGTGTACAAGACTATTTTGTTAGTTTACTTCACATCAGTGGCTATTTCTGTGTGGCTCTTTTGTTTTTGTCCTGAGTACAGAATGTCAGTGCGTGCGTGCGTGCACACACACACACACACACACACACACACGCACACACAAACACATGAGCACACAGAGCCCCAACCTATTCCTGCAGTCGAGTATATGGGACTAGTCTGTGTTTTACACGCCTCAGCTGTTCAAACAGGCTATAGCTCACTCTCTCTCTCTCTCTCTCTCTCTGTTCACAAAACAGCAGGCCTTACACCTCTCTGTAACACAAACACACACACACACATACACACACACACATAAATACTGTACAGCATCTGTAGAGTGGAAGCCTAGTGGATTGGTGACAACGCTCTTCCTGTTTGATACAGTGATCAAACAGGTATACTTTTGATATGCTATAGATGTGCCATTTATTAACCACTAATATTGCACTTATATTGTTTTAATGCTTGAAACAAAATTTTCCATACATGATCCACTATAGCTTATTAAAAGAATGCACATTTTATCTCCCCCCAACCCAATAAACAAACAAACAAATAAATAAATAGATAGATAAATAAAATAAAAATAATCCAGCTACAAACTAATTTGGTTTATTCTCTCCAATCAGGGAGCTGACCTGTCCATAAATCTTAAAATAAAAAAAAATCTGTTTTAAGGAAAATCTCAATTCTTTATCTTTTTTTTTAATTATTATTATTATATTGTGATACTGACTTACAGTATAAGGTCATTTACGTGTCCTTATTGTACTCATGTGTGTTTGCAAAACCCAGGCAAAAAACAACAAAACGCATGAAACATATCTTGTAAATTGAGATAAGGTTAACCGAATTATATGTTTATATGTTTAAATGTATATGTTCATATACAGATTCACTGATGACAATTTACTTTTTAATGAAATAATAAGAGTTTTATTTAGGCATTATCCAACAACAATCAGCAGTGTAAACACGATATATATTTTTTTCTTCTATCTGGTCATCTAGTTTCTCAACATCCAGTATCCAAAATACTAATTTTAATTACCTCAAGGTTAACATTTGCATTAAAAAGCAAGCTGTCTGACATAACTAGTTAATCATGCCAAAAGCTGAGTAGCAAGTTGCACAAATCCTGGCCATGTCACATCACATGTAATAGTTAGATTAGATAGGATCTGGGAATTTCAGAGGATTTGGGCTCTCAGTGGGTGTTGGCCAGCATTTACTTTTTTGGTGATTTGCTTTGCATTGTTTTTTCTGTGGGATCGGACCAGACGAGCTATCTTTTGGTCTCCGCATGTATGAGTGAGCCGTGTATGTATGTATGTATGTGTGTATGTATGTATGTATGTATGTATGTATGTATTTATGTATAGTGGATTGAATATCATGATATTATATTTAATATACAGTTGTAGGGAGGGGTGGCTCAGGCGGCTAAGGCTCTACTGCCCAGCCACTGCATGCATTGTTGCATTGCGGCCATTTGGTGTCATTGTGTTGACAATATGGTGTCAAAAATATTTATGTTGAGCAATATTGATATACCATATTGTATTACATATATCACATGGTTTATATGTAATTCAACTGAAAATACCGCAATTATACTACTATAATACATGAAATCTATAGCACATAATAGGTTACAGTGAGTTACTTTTCCATTAGAGAGGAGGCTGCCCACATACACTTCCGTTCAAAAGTTTTAGGACACTTGCAAAAAAAATTTTTGTTTGTTTAGTGATTTATTTTCTACATTCTACAACAATACTGGGGATTTCAAAACTATAAAATAACACATAT
>JAQMYL010000007.1:16818557-16845170 GCA_030014365.1 Clarias pachynema | reverse complement strand
GGATAGGCTCCAGGTCCCCGCGACCCGAAATACAGGATAAAGCGGTACAGAAAATGAATGAATGAATGAATGAATGTTCTCTTAGTACGTTTGGCCACCACTGTTCATAATGAGAATCAACATAAAGCCAAGCAATGTCCTGTATTGTACGCATCCTGGTAGTGAAACAAAAGCATTTTTTTCTACATGTTTCAAATATGTCAAGTCAAGTCAAGTAGGCTTTTATTGTCACTTCAACCATATACAGTTCAGTACACAGTGAAACAAAACAACGTTCCTCCACTTGACGACCAAGGTGCTACCTTACATGCAACATAAATGAACAACATAAATTAACAGAAACTAACTAGCTAACTTAGAGGCCTAATTAGCCGGCTAGCAGGGACAAGACAGAACTATCTAAGTGACAATGCGACAACATGACATTACAATACTCTGTGATAATGAGTCTAAAATATATATTTTTTAAAAGAAAAATAAATTCAATAATGAAAACAGTCACTGTTATTCTCAGAACATTTCCCAGAGGGAAGAGAAACTCCTACAAATTAATACAAAGTGACTAATCACCTTTATTTGGTGATTGTGCATTTCTATCGCAATAGGTGTGATAATTTTTTGGCTGGAAAACGAGCTCATTGATTTGATAGAGGCAACACGGTGACTTAGTGTTTAACACTGTCGCCTTGCACCCCACCTCGGGTCTGTGTACATGGAGTTTGCATGTTCTCCCCATGCTTGGTGGGTTTCGTCTTGGTGCTCCAGTTTTCTCCCAAAGTCCAAAGACATGCAGGTTAGGCTAATTGGTGTCCATTACTAATTGGCGATAACTGGAACAAAATTAATTATGTGGCTAAATAAATCAAATATTAATATTGTTATCTTGATCCCCTCTATTGTCGCAAGTGTACAGCAGTTGCATGATGCATGTGAAGGAGGCTATCATTAAGCTGGGAGAAATAATAATAATAATAATAATAAAGCATAGCAGAAACTTTAGCATTATGGGAGACAACTAAAAAATATGATTGTAGAATTAGTTACTTAGGTGAAGAAAAAATACGTCTAGCCAAGCCAAGAAAAGTCTGGAGGAGGTGGGCATATTTGTCAATGCCTACACTTAAGAGAATGAATGCAAATACAGGCATTTTATCTCAAGATACAAACCACTGGTCACACTCAATGAACGAATGAAATAAAGAGGAGAATGTGGAGGAGGAAAGGAATGGCTCATGATATCCTAAGCATCTTTCAAATATGGTGGAGGCAATGTAATGTACTGTATGGCTGCCAATGGAACTTGGTCATTGATGTTTACTAATGACGTGGCAGCTGAGAAAAGTAGCAGGATGAATTATAAAAAGTATATGGCTTACTTTCTGCAAAGATTTATTCAAATGCAGTGAAATTGTTAGGACGGCTTTTACAGTACAGTAGGAAATTACAGTACAGATGAATATTGATGCACAAATGTGCAGGAAAAGCAACCTGAGGAAAAGAAAAGCAATGCTCTAAAATGGCCACACACACACACACATGCACAGTTGATGAATGTTAATAGGTCATTTTAAGAAATTCCTGGCCTTTAGGACAATATTACTTTATTTATTCGTTAACACAGAACTGTTGTAAGAAAGGCTGCATGTGTGTTTGTGTAAGGAAATAAAAGACTACAAAAGTTGGGATCGACAACTATTCAGCATTTGTCATTTATTTATGCAATATACAGTTTGTAATATATTCATTTACATCTATAAAACACTTTCTGTATAAATTATACTAACAAGAAAAAAAAGAAAAAAATACATATGGTCCACATGCTTCTCTCTTGGAAACATGTACTGTAGTGACAAAAATAACTGGAAAGCTACATGACAAAATGTGTAAATGTAAAAGAGTCAGTAGTGTTTTATACAACAGTCCAGAGAGAGACCATGCTCTATTGTCATCATTCTGTCCCATCATAAGGCCTAATCTTGACATGAAAATATTTAGTCTAGTCCATAACATATAGGAATTTAGAGAAAAGTGGGTCATTCCTCATCCTTACTTACTTATATCAAAATGGATAACAAGTCCCAAATTGTCCTCTGGAACATTTTTGTCAGTTTCTGTGTCTAACTGTGAGATAAACTACTGTAACTATACGCTTTAAGCATAACTGATGTTTTGATAGGAGACAATAAAAATGCAATATATCAAGTCTCTGGACTCCTGTATGATGATAAACAGTCTAATATGTTTAACCAGTCAAAATAAATTCAGGCTCACCAGATGGAGCACCACAGGTTAAGGATTTCACATTAAGGCCTGCTTAAGCTTGTCTCATTCCTATTCACTTTGTATTCAAGCAAAAGCAATAAAATGACTTGGCGACAAATAAATCTATAAAATACTGTAAAGCACGCCGCTGGTCAATACTGAGTCAATACCAACTTTACCATCTTAGTCAAACCTGCAATAATTATACAATATGGCAACAAGTAAAATGTAAAATACTGTGTTCCACTGGCTGACTGAAAGCAGATGCAGCCCAAGTGGATAGTAGGCATGTGAAAATCAATGTTCTACAATTTGTTGCAAAATTTAACACATAAAATGTGCATTATATTTGGGAGAAGCTTGCCTAGGTAGCATTTGTGCTCCTTAGATAAAACCTCCTTTTTTTGGACTAATATGAAAAAAAAATTTTTTAATGTCTTTCTGAGAGATGGAACTTCCATAATTTAGTAAAATTCTCTATAAATGTTGGAAAACATGGGAGAAAGAATTGTATTTTGTTAGAAATACAAAATTGTGATAATATTACAAAGTGTGACAAACAGATCCCTGATCACAGATAACTGCAAATTATAGGGTTTCTCCCCCCCCCCCCCCTTTTTTTAAACTAGGGCTGCAACAGATACTTAAAGATAATTAATTAATTAGCTAATTAGGTACTAAGGTAATCAGCATGAGTGTGGCATACCACACACTGCTAGGCAAGTCAAAAAATTTTTTAAATAAATAAAATTATAATAATCCTAAAATTTCATTGGACCACCTTTAGCTTTAATTATGAATTAATTAACAACATTCACTATGGCCTTGTTTCAGCAACCTTATGCAGCATTATAACATTTATTTCCATCCAGAGATGCATTAACTTTTGACCAAGATCTTGTACTGATGACGGAAGAGTCAAACTACTCTGTAAAGTCCTACCTAGCATATTCCAACCACTGACCAGTTTTTGTGGGAAAATGATTACACTCCTAGGCCCAATTCTTCACAATATGAGTCCTGGAATATGTCCATGCCATCAGAGAAGAGAAACTCATTGATGGGATAACCTGGTCATTCAGTACATTTCTGGTCATGTTCATTCATGGCTTTGTTCATCCAATTCGTCAGTAATTAGTGGTATGTTTGGTTTTTGGCGAGGGTAATTTCTGAATTGTGTGATTTTCCATATGAGTACTCCTAGAATTAAATATGTATTACTTTATAGAATGAGAAAATGTAAAGTAGAATAATAACTAAAAGTTGCAGCACTAATTTGAACCCATTCATTTGGTATCAAAATCCCATTTTCTCCCTCATCACATCACTAGTGAGCATTCATTGTACCAGCAAAGGCAACAGTGACAAAAACAGAGCACAGAATAAGGCAGTCATGGCCATGCAAATGTCATCACACAGGAGATAATGGAAAGTAGTCATCAAAAGTTAAAATACAAATTAAAAAGGCTCGATAAAAACTACACAGCGTAGTTTTGTAGCTTTGCAGGCATACAGTCATTTACCACACTGCAGTACTGGGGTAACTTAAACCCCATTACTATTAAATCAATTACTCTGATATGAAAGTGCATTGTCGGCACTTGGATAATCAGGCTTTCAATTCGTACACGTCTTGACATGTCAGTTTAAAAACAAGCAAGGCATGAAAAGCATTTCAAATCTTTCAGTTTTCAAAGCTTGACCACTGGAAACATAAGACTTTTTTTTGGTTTTTGTAACTTCACTTAGTTACAGTAGTTGGAAAATATTAGCTTTTAAGGTGAACAGATTTGTTGTGGACAGTCAGTAAGAAAAGTAATGTTTCTATATACTGAAACGTTCACAGAATGTGGTTGATGCCAATTTGTGCAGAGATGAAGTAAGAAGTGCAAACAGGAGATCCATGTGCCTTGTGACTGTTGATACTAAAGCTTTAGTGCAATATGACCATAATCCCAAAATAAAGAAACACTTCAGGAAGTGAGAGAAGTTTTCACAGGTGGCTGATGTGACAATGTGATACATCAAATCATAATATGTTGTGAGGCTTAATTACTCATTTATTCCTGAACTTATCTTCTTTGACCTGCAGTTAGAATTTTGTTAAGGGCTGTCCATCTAGCATCATCTAGCTGATTACATATGTAATATTTTTATGTATAAAAAACGTATCGTGACTGAGCTTAAACATTATGTCTTATGTGAATGATAATAAGCTTATCAGGTTACTATCAAACCATCAGGTCCTATGTGTCCTAAATATCGGACTTCAATTTCTTGTTAGCTACATTTCTCATTAAACTTCAGTACTGAAGTATTTTAATTGCATCTCTATTTTTGTTTTTAAGTTAACGAATTGAGTTATTCTCATCTTCTTTGTTTTATTCTTTTTGTAGCTACTTTTAAACTCTGCATTATAAAAAGCATGTTGTTGGTGCAGCCTGTAAATAAATCAGACAAGATAATTTTGTACAGATTTTTTTTTCATTACACTAATGTAATTTTTTCCCATGTTGGTGTTTTTCCTTCTGTAACTAATTTAATGCCTTCAGGGTCAATAATTTGCTCATGGATGTGCTGAATCTGCTGAATTGGTGGCACTGCCAAATGAGATTAAATGTAAATGTATAATCTGGAGGGTCGTGGATCCCCTTGATCAGGACTGAGAAATGTTCTGTTTCTAAATAATATTCTTTACACTTAGGGTCAGAGGTAGGGTCAGTTACAGTCTGATAATGCAGCTCTAAGCACATGAACGTAATTCATGGAATGATTTTTAAATAAGAATTCCATGTCCGATTAATATCACATAATTGTTATTTCACTAGCTTTTGGCACAATGATTCAATGCACTATACATGACTGTGGCCTTCATAAGATACCGGCAGCATGCAGAGTATCTATTTAAGATTTGCATCACCATATTTCACAATTGCATCACCATATTTCCTAACAGGAACCACAACTACATGCAATATTTATTGTATATTTAAGAATTCCTGCCTTTTGTTGTCATTCTCTCTTCACTCTTACAGTAACAAATAGCTCATTGTTATCTGATTATCTTTGTTTTAACTTTGTTCTATTTATTTGTGTCTGAAAGATTTTGAACCAAACCTAAGTAACAATAAATACTGAGCATTTGTGAGAAAAGTAATGTAATGGGATGTTATTGCCACATCATCCACCCTGTAACTCAATCTCTGCTTCGATTTCGATATCACATTTGTTACTGCTGCCAAGATTCCAGATAATCACAATAAGTCAAGTATAAACAGAAAAAAAGAGCAGGTGCGCAAGAGATTAAGTACTTAGGGAAATAAACATTCCCATGAGTAGCAGTACAGACAGTCACACTGTATAAATTGTGTTCCGGTGACACATAAGCTCAGTGCAGGCACTCAAACTGCAAAAAGACATACAAACCAAAAAAAGACAAACAAAAAGTAGAGAGTTAGCCATCCATGGAGTTAAAAAAAAAAGAGTGCTGAACAAATACCAAAGGCTAAATCAGAAGCGCACAAAGGATACTGCATATAAAAGAGAAATAAATACTGAAAAATAAAACCTACCATTTTTTTTCAGAAATAATGAATCAAGATGACTGGACTTGTTTAACCTTTTTAAATGTTTTTCTACTCATGAAGATCATACTTCAATTCCAGTTGTCTTGACTCACTAGATTTTGATGCTGAAAAATAAAGCAGTAAAAGATGAAGCTTCTATAGAGTGTGTCTCTTGAGTCAGTGTTACAAGCCTCATTGCGGTAGGGGCACTAGGACTTCGACGTAGTTGATGGGAAAGAAGCCTGACTCGCCGTTGATCATCCCTTCGTACCAGTTCTCGTCGATCTGGTTGGTGAGGATGATGATGTCTCCTTCTTTGAAGCCGAGTTCCCCGTCGTTCTCGGGTTCGAAGTCGTACAGTGAGCGGCAGCACGGCTGGTCCATTTGCAGCTCCGTTTCTGTATCGGTTACAAGTAATGATGATTAGTTGTCCTTAAAATTCACACATTGAATTAGATACTCATCACATTACAAAGAGCAATCAGGAACAAACAGTTCTTAATACTGTTGCAGTCTAGCTCAACATATGCCATAATGGGATACCAAAACCATAATAACTTTCACATTATTCGATTTGATTGGCTGACTAAAAAGGACTGAGAATGATGATTCGTCATAGCCAGTTCCTTCTAAAACAGTGATTTGAGTTTGAATTTCTCTCCAGTGTCAGTGATGGTTACAGCCCTGGTGTGCACAAATTCTGTATGAATCTGGTAATACTCACGACTGTTCACTCTCTGGCTTTCGGGCCACACTGGATTAATGGGAGGTGGATGGCTGATGTAATCAACTGACACCAAAATGTAGAGAGTGAGCATGAAATGCACACACAAACACACACAAACACAAACACTAAGATCAATGATGAACATGGATGTGATCACAAAACTAATAAACAAAGTAAGTTTGCTTAGGAATTCATTCTTTTTCTGAAAGCACATATTTATTGATATCCTAATGGAATTTGTCTTTCTCTTGCCAAAAGACATTACTGTGGAGTATTTTTTTAAAGGGTCAGTTTGGCAGAGGTTAAATGAACACAATATTCCTTATCATGTAGATCCAAGACGTGTTTGGTGTCTGAGACTTACTTCTTTAGTTTTGCATTGGACTGCAATCTGAAACCAACAATCACTACTTTAAAGTCCTGCAATATACAACGCCTTAATGATCCCACAAACACTTTGCAAAATGCAACATTTTAATGAATTGCTGTTAAAGTTTAATGAATTAAATATATATATATATACAAATCAGAATTAAACTACATTATCATCCAAATCTATTTAACATACTGTATAATTCTGCTGATCTCCTTTCTTATTCTGATGAAGAAAGACAGTACTGTAAGTTTATCTATTTGAGATCTAAAACAACTTGTTCTGTTTCAGACACCAGACATGTCTTGGCTCAGTGCAAAATGTCACACTAATAAACAGCATTCTTTTGTAAATACAACAAAATGTTCAAATCCCATTTAACCACTAGAGGGAACCATACTTATATATTTATACATTATGTTTACACTGATCAGGCATAACATTACGGCCACCAGACTAATTTTGAGTAGGTCTAGCTTTTCTCACCAAAACAGCCGCTGAGGCATGGATCTCTAGCTCTCTAAAGGTGTCCTGCAGTACCTGGCACCAAGCCGTCAAAGACCTGACCTTTAAGTCCTGTACATTATGAGAAGGGGCTTCTAGACACATACAGTATTTGGCTATTGGGCCATACACATGATATTAAAAAAGACATGATTCATCAGAACAGGCCTCTGTCTTCCACTGTTCCATGGTTCTGACCATTGAGGCCACTTCTTTTGGTGGGTACGGGTCAGTCTGAACACTTTGACTATTGTGGAGCTACGTAGCAGCAACACCTTTCTATAAGAACCAGCATTAACATTTTCAGTAAATTTGAGCTACTGTAGCACTTCTATTAGATCGGACTACACAGACTATCCAACAAAACCCTGCAGTTTGGAGTTGCTCTGATCCGGTCATCCAGCCATCACAGTTAGGCTTTTGTCAAAGTCGTCCAAATCCTAACGCTTCCCCATTTTTGCTGCTTCCAACACATCAACACCAGGGACAAAGTTTTCACTTGCTGCATATCCAGTTGCAGGTTTACTTGCAGCCCATCCGTTATCAGATGTCATTGTAAAGAGATAATCAATGTTATTTACCAGTCAGTGGTGGTAATATTATGGCTGATTGGTGTAGATGCTAAAACGCTGTCTTTAGGTGAAGATGGAGGAATGTCAATATTTGTTCACCTAAAAGTCTGCTTATATATCTATATATTTACTTTTAGGACTTTATCAGCAGTGACTGTAAAAAACCGAGGAACCTACTTTTTCCATTTACACTGTGGTTCACTTGTATATCTGCAATGGACAACAGGAGATGAGTTCACAGCAAAATGACTTAAATCATTCTTAAACAGATGTCTATCTAATGATATGACTTGGCAATATAACAACACGTTCCATTACAGCAATGTATGCTGCTTAAAATTGTAACCATGAATGAAGTTTTGTCCCATTTTTGTCCCAAATTAGTTACATGTTCATTTGTTTTTGTTTTTTATAATAATCAATTGATTAATTCATTAATTAAGTTCCCAAATATTCAGTTTTCTTCATAGATGTTTTCATTGCCTTTAACATTTCAGATGCTAAGACATAAGCAGTGAAGGAGAGAACTGACATAGCTCTTTGTAACATCCATTCATAATTAAGATTTAATTTTTAATGACTTTTATGATATAAATAAAATATCAGATATAAAATACTACAACAAATGGAACAGAAGCTTGTGAAAAATACAAACAACATTAAAAATGGAATAATCCCAAATCTATGAACATGAACAAGAGGCAGGATTGGCACAAATAATTCATGCACACTTAGTATAGTTCAGTGGTACCTGTGGATTTTAGAGAGGAAGTGTAGGAGACGCCATTATGCTGATTGCTATTGATGGTCTCCAGGCTGGACATAATGGACTTTGGCTTGAACTCCTTCTTAGGTTTCCTGTTTGCTGAGTTCATTCTGTAGGAAAAACACAGATCAAGCGCTGATTATTTGTGATAAGCATTGCTCTTTATGCTAACGCAGTGTCACATCATCTTGATCTGTTTAGGTCAAAATGACCCAGTTTATCTTGACAGGAGTTCTATACTAAAAATATCTTGTGCCTGAGACGTTGTTGCTCAGTAACTATCTAACCCGGTTCCTGACAAGCATCACATTAATGAATTGTATTCTCTGTTTCATCTCGAAATCATATTCTATATAATTACACATTTAGGACACAAAGGAAATTTTAAATATTTCTGTAGCCACAAAAAACAAGCTTGATTCACTGATTAATATTTAGAATAATTACCAAATTATATGTAAAACATACATAGCGCACTTTTTTTGCTAACAGACAGTAGACTGTGGCCATTTTAACATCTTAGCAAAGTTTAAACATTATACCAAATACTACAATAATTTTTAAGAATACGCCTTAACTTAGAATTGCACCATTAACATTTATATTATAATATACTTCATGTATGGTCTGAAGTATAAGGTGTGTATTTTATGAATGCTTAAAACCTTCTCTGAGATACCTGCTGTTTAATTTGCCACTGAGTTCCTCCAGGATGTCAGAGGACTGACGGTGATACTCCAGTGCTGTCTCGATCAGAGACGCTAGCTGACTCACCTGCTCCACCTACATGCAGGAGATAAACAGCATGTTTAGAAATCATGTTAAGAAACAGTGTGTGACCTATTAAATGGTAGAACTCTAAAAATATGTCTATTTTTTTATGTGGACTTGCTTAATTGTTACAGTATAGTCATTGTAAACAAAACAGAGAAACACGTTGCACAGCTACCAAAGCAGTGTAGAAATCCTAAATATGAGCTATAACTATAAACAGGTAAAAAGCATAACATGTTTAACTAAATTAGCGTTTTTTAATTCATGGTCAGCATCACACTACCCATCGTTGATTTATTTTTATACATGTGCATTTATAAATATAATATTCACTCAAAGCATCCAACATCAGCAGGCAACTTCCTGTTAATGTGAAAATCTTTTGCAATGTTTTGGAGAACTCACGTCATTTTCTAAGAAGTTGTACATGCTCCTCTCAGCAAGTTCCTTAGACTCCTCAAACTTCTCAACAGCCTGCTTGATTTCATCATCAGGAATCTTCCCCTGTCGCTTCTTCTTATAGTCCAAATCTAACCGCCGTCCCTCTAGTTTCTTCAGATGATGCTAACACAAGAAGAAGAAATATGTTAAGAGACTGCTTTCAATGATTATATAAAGTTAAACTGCAGTCTTCAATATCTGAAAGACACATGAAAGCTCTAGTTAACAAGAATAAAAGACAAAATCCCATTTTTAGTGTACTACATTTCACTGTAAAGTGATTTCAATAAGCATACAAAACAGAGGTAATTATATGCTTATTGTACTGTTTCAAGTCTTGATCTCTTACCCCTATCTCCTTGAGGTCCTTGTCCTGCAAGGTCTGCAGCGGATCAATGAAGTTCTGCTTCACACTAATATCGAGTGAGTCTTTAACATCTGCCATTTGTTTCAGAGCCTCACCCACATCCAACAGAGCACAACCTGCGGGACAGATGCACTCCCATCAGCCCCTGCACAGCTTTCAAATGGTTCAATAAACAAGCTGTGTGACCTTCCTTTCTTTTTTAGTAGTCTACACTATTTCCAGGTTCTTATGTCAGCGTATAGATAGAGTGACTCTTACTTAACATGCAAACAAAATTATCTTTAGTCTATGAGATTAATTCAAAGCACATTAGTTGCAAATTCTTCACCTTACTCAGTTTATCACCATCTGATGATGATTTTATTAATTCAACCCTGTTTTCTACCTTTTATTTAACAATGAGTAACTCTTACAATTACAAATAGAACAATATCAATAAAAACATCAGTATATACAATATGTATGATGTTTGAGTGAATGGCTATATATTCTACATTCATTACATTTAAAGTGAAAGAATTCGACATGTTTTTTGTTTTCAATTCAATGATTAATTAGAAAAATTCCTAAGATCAATCAAAAAATTATTTACAACTTGGCATCTGAAAAGTATGTTCATTTATGCACACAACACTTGATTGGTGCTCCTTTAGCACAGATTACTGCCTCGATGTGGCTTGGCATGGAGGCGATCAGACTGTGGGTACTGCTGGGGCATTATTGAAGACCAGGTTGCTTTGATAGCAGCCTTCAGCTCAGCGAGCTGGCTGACCAATCAAGCATAGAAATATCATGGTCAACAGACCAGTTGAGTGGTAGTTTTGGCACTGTGGCACGTGCTACATCCTGCTGGAAACAGAAATTGGAATCTGTGTTTTAGGGTTCAAAAGTAATCGAACAATTGGCTGCTCAGTTGTTCCATGGCCGTTTGGGTTTGGAATCTGTTGCTATTAATTCTTAGTATAAACATTTATAAAAAGAAAAAAACACTGTGGTGAGCCAAAGAACACCAAAAGACCAGGAAGACCATAGAAAGCAAGTGATAAAGCCCTGTTACCACCCTGAATAAAAAAGAAAAACCTTTCTATAAAATTTGGTTAAACCATAAATCCAGAAAGTAGGCTACAATGTGTCCAAGTCACTAACGTAAATACAGATGGTTTACCACCATATTAATAATTAATTAATCAACCATTAATAATCCTTAATAACAACTCTTGAATTCGGCTACATGAACTGCTCAGATTCAACCAAATACTTCAAAGCTCATTGAAGAGCTCACTGTCACAATGGAGATAAACAATGACCCGCAGTATTCAAAAGCATCCCTAGATTCTTTATTAGGCAAAGAAGTGCAATGCTGTGCAATGGCCATGTCAGTCACATGACCTGAATTCAAGTGAGCGTATATTTCACTTGCTGAGGGGCACCCCAAGGAAACAGCAGGAAGTGAACCCATCTGCAGCAAAGAAATGAAAGAGAATCACCAGAATAGAAACTCAGCATCAGGTGATGATGGTAAGAGTGATGTCTCAGATGTTGGATTTATTGTCCAACACTTCAGTTCGGGTAAATGAGCTTTGTGTTTTCTTATGCATCAACTTACAAATAAGAATACATCATATTCCTACATGTGATCTTACAGTATCATCAATTAATATCATAGGATTTTGGTCTGAATACAGATGCAGAACATATAATATTATGGACTTTCAGTAGATAGCTCATAAACTGACGGCTTATACATGTGCTAACAACAGGTACAATGTGTTTGGACACACAGAAATGGCCTCTTTAAGTGCCTTAACTTTAGAAGAGAAATTATTACAGATACTAAGTCACATCTAAAGCAGTCCTAAACTTAGAACTACAAGCTATGCTTGTTTGCTACTTCACATTTTTGAGCTGAATTATAGGACTGGTGTTGAATTTAATGCTGGTGTGTGAGACAATGAAAGGACAAGAAGATAGAGAATATGAAAGTGAGAGTGTAAGACATGGTTGTGTTGATTTCAACATCCGTTGATGTTGGTCTGAGGTTATAGTTTGCTGAAAAGTCTGTCTGAGTGTGTAAGTGTGTGTGTGTGTGTGTGTGTGTGTGTGTGTGTGTGTGTGTGTGTGTGTGTGTGTGTACCGAATGTTGAGTCATCTCCAAGTTCACGGCCATACCGGAGCATGCAATCCCCGAGAAGTCCCTCTGTCTGTGGGTAACCGGTGGTCTTTACCTGCCCTCTGATCTTTGACATGGTGTTCAGCATCCCCAGTTTGGCTCGTGATGCTACAAAACCATCCAAACACAGACTCATAAGGCATAGGGATACTAAACGATGCACATGCATACACACATGCATACACACGCATACAAACACACACACACACACACACACACACACACACACACACACACAACGGGGGATTTGTAAATGTCAATTAGTCTACTCTGTTTTGGACTGTGGGAGGAAACCAGAGTACCGAGAGGAAACCCACCAAGCATGATGGTAACATGCAAACTCCAAACACACTTCACCATTAATATTATTAGGTGTGTGTATTGTTAGACTGTCATCTCTGTATTTTCTACAAAGTGGGCTAAGTGTTTAGTTGGAAGTCACGGTCACAAGCACTTTTATAACACTGACTGCAATCAAAATAAAACACAGAATAATTTCCTGCCCGGTTGCAGCAGCAGCACAAAGTTCAACACACTCTTCATACTGCGGGTTGTGGTGCTTATAATGCCATGCTGTAGAAAGTTTTACATATCAGATTTTCATCAAGCCTTTTAGACATAATGCTTTTATTTTGTGCTTGTTTGATAGCACATTTCAACAATGTAGTGCATGCATTAGCTTTCACCATCCCTGGTTGTTAGCTGTTGTATGAAAGCTGGTGGGCAGGAATTCAAATCGTCGAGAGAGAAAAAAAAAGAAAATGAAGCAATAACAACGATAAAGCAAAAACAACAACAGTAATAATAATAATTACTCTTATTTCTAATAATCCTTTCATGGCCTTCTAAGACCTGGTGTGTAACACACTAACGCAGTTATGTTGTACATCATACCTGGGTTTGGCTGGAGATATTCTGTGGTTTTGGTCAGGAGCTCAAACACAGACTTGTTGGTGACATCTATTTTCTGCAGGATAAAGTCATAGTGAGGAAAGAGCTATTGGAAATGATGTAAGAAACTCAAGAGGAGATTGTAGCGTTGCCCTTCACACTCCTACAGTACTGTGCTTGTATTCTTCCCTGAGTTTTGTTTAAAATTATCTTTCAGATATTATGCACAATTCACTGTTTGATCAAAAAATGTGGTAAGACCCTTCCTCCTTCAGCCCAAGGCTCAGCTCTGCCCAGGATTCGCTGTATTTATTCACGCAGGTTTATTCACTTTGCAAATGTAAAATGTAAAAATTAGCAACAGAGACGAAAGAAGTCCTTACCCGCTCCATCTCCATGAAATCCTCATCGAGCTTTGTTCCTTCAGCACCACTTATCTTCTCACTCAGTAACTGAGAAAGAGAGAGACAGAGATAAATATAAACTATGAAATGATTATATGAAGTATAAATAAATGGGGAAATGGGGAAAAAAATCTATTCAGTTATGAATCGCGATTCTTTTGTGTATTGATTCACGTATCGTCTCAATGACTTAAAAAATCGATTAAAAAAAAAAACTTTTATATTTATATTAAAGACGAACTGGTCAATTGGCCAGTGACCAGAATTGGCTGGTTTTCAGTTTGACTGGCCAACAAGCTTCCCGAGTGGCTCAACAGAAACACATTTTTATGGCGTTACATTTTCAAAAATCACACGCGTTAAAAGCCTCCAATCTGCCTTTTCCCCAAACTCTGTGAGGTAACAGACTCAAACCCACTCATTGTACAATCTTACACAATTCTTAAAGCACAGCAAGTACAAAATAATCGAAAATCATGCCTGTTAGAAGACCCGCACACAGCCTCACCTCGGACTGCTGCGGATATGTTTGCTCTAATGACCCGTGTCTTATCTCAGAGTGGCGATTCACATTACTGTTTTTTACTACTGCCACGTTTTCAGAACCTATGAAACAAACTGTTTAAAGTTCCCGCAGGAAGAATAAACATACTTTGATCTGTTTATTCATCGTTGAAGCTTCAGTTTATTTGCATGCATTGTTAATGCATGTTGTGCCGCACATTCTTTTGTGTTTTGTGAGGATTTGGGTGCTTTGTAGGGGCATAAGGGTCGTTTCTGTGTGTTCCGCATAATCTGTCTATACACGGTAAACATTAATTGGCTCTGTTAAGTGATGTGTATAGCCACGCCCACCTCGAGGGCAAAAATGCTATATTCATCCAAAAAATCGCTAGCTGATATTATGTAGTCTGGCACATAACTGCTCATAACGTCCAGTCTACTCAACATTCTGATTTCATTTATGTTGCAAATTTATTATTGGCAAAATAAAATTCTTACAGACATAAAGTCAAAGTATTTTTCTGAGACTGATTTCGGGTTCTCCAATGGGTGAAACGTAAAGATATCATTGAAAGAGCGAGTTCTGACCTGTACAGTACAGACAACACCTTTATTTTATTTATATAGATAATTATGTCGGATGACAGAGATACATGCTGCTCAGTAACAATGTAGCTTTTTGTTTAAACTCATTTTAAATAAAATGTTAAACTCTTGTATTTGAAGCTAGCTCATGTATTGTTTAAATGCTGTCCCTGATTTTTAGATGAGAAAACTAATATTATAAGTAATGGGCCACATTTAATTAATCATTCAACTTTTTTAGCTTGAATAAATAAATCATTAAAGGTTTTAAATTGTAAAAAAAAAAATGGTGACAAATGTAATATAAAAATGAGATATTTATAAAATCGTGATACCTACAGAATCACAATTTTAGTCGAATTGGCACAGAGGTAGTTCGATTTGTAAACAGAAAACCTGCTAACACATCTACTAACCTGCTCCCTATTCATTACTGGTATCCAATAACATGATACGAACACTTAAAATAAGTCTAAGATTAAGATAAAATAACCAATATCTAATCATCCACCTGAGACTTTCTGAAGCAACTGGCATTCCAGTACAGTAGAGTCATACAGTATGTAAACATAAACACCGCAGAACAGGGCCTGAAAAAAAACAAAAGGTGGGCTAAAATGAGGCAACATTAAATTATATTGTTCCGGTGCTAAGTGGTGATAATGTTGCAGTTACACAAGTGTGATAAGGTTCAGGTTTCTTACTACTCTCAGTCAAGCTGAAATCCAGAGCAGTAGGGCAGCAATTCAGGACATTACAGAGATTAGCGCTGCTCACACAGTACAGCATACCAGGTCAGCTTTCCTGCTAAGTAGTTATTTAAATTGGGAAGCTTCGAAACCTAGCTATTTTTTTATTTTTATAGTCCCTACCACAAGCTTGACCATATGGGAGTAGTGCAGGACAGGGTGGGAGCACCACAACAGAGAGAGAAATATATGACACAACTTCACAAAAAATCAACTGCCACATTTTTAAAATCAACTGCCACATTTAAAAAAAAGACAGTTTTATTTAAATATTTCATGTATTATATAACGTTCATATGAAATTCAGATATTGAGAATAAATTTTTGCAGAAAGTACATCTGTCATCAGCTGTGACAATAGATTTTCTGAAAGTTTTCCCCTTACGTGCATGCTTACACACACAACAGACCGGCTAGCTGTCATAAAACAGGCAATGCCATAAATGTAATAACACAAGTGAACTGTCATGGGTTTTAGAGGAACTAATCATACAGTAATATCAAACCTCAGCGCACTTATAAAGCAAAAAGAGGAAACTGATGTGTGCACCAATTTCTTAAGATGAAACAGGAAGGAAGGCATTACCCTGGGACAACAGGAAGGGGATGTTCGAGTGCGTGATGGCTGGGTCACATGGAGAGTAGGTCACCAAGAGACGGACAGACAAAACGCAAAATCATTACAATCCCATGTAGCAAACCTCTCCTTTATTTGTTTATTTGTTTTCCACCACGTTATCATTCTGGTATCAAGAATTGGTACACTTCAGTACTGAAGTAACCTTTAGTATTGATGTAGAAGTCAAATTTATGTGTTGCAACAACCCTGAATGGGATGCAGAAACAGTGATGAAGCTGCTAAACTCTGAAGCTGTTAACTCTCTTGCCATCACAGCACACTGTCAGGTCGAATTTAACCATCAGAGATAACAGCCATGGAGGGCCAAGACAGGCTTGAATATCTTCTTTTTAACTGGATGAAGAACAGAACACCACGGTCTACAGACAGAATGCTGGACAGTGACATTCCCCTTAGTCCGTGTTAATGCATTTGACTAACTAACGAGCTCATCATTTATAATTACATTATGTTAGCCAGCATTTTTCTACTAAATGAGGTTCCTTGGCAACATAATTTTTTTCTGTAAGATGGTAATTTAATACACATCAACATACAGATAATAATTAAATTCATCAATGATGTCTTTTCCATCTTTTCCTGCCTGCCTACTCGCTTTCACTCTCGCTATTTTCTATGCTCCAAAACAAGTGCAGCCTGAGGTCAAGCAAACACCCACACGCGGCCACATTAAACACCCACGGCTTATAAGCCAAGCAAAAATGAATAGGTTTAAAACAACAACAAAAAAAATGTATGCTTTAAAATGTATTATCATTTAAGGCTTAGTTGTATGTCAACAAAAATATACAATTATTGCAGTGTGGAATGAGAATCTCCCCATAACCCAGGGCATATAGCCACCTGCTCATGCTGACTAAGACTGTGGTTTGTCATCCGTGGGAAAGAATGACAGCATAAACAAGCAGTAGCTTGTTCTACACTCACCCAGGAAAAACTTACTAAACATTACAGTAGCTATAGTGAAATTATACCTTACATGTTATTACTATGACATTTAAATAACTTTAATATTATGTAGAATACCCGCAAACCAAATTGTATACGATACTCTAAGAAAGGTGAAAATTTCTTAAACAGAATCATTACTCGTGATAAGATATGGACGATATGGAATCATCACTACGAGTCTGAGAGTATGGAATAGAAACATCCTCAACTGCTGACCAAGCAGTTTAAAAGTCAACCATCAGCTGGAAAATTGATGCTTAGAGTTTTCTGGGATTCTCTAGGGCCAGTACAGGAGCATTATCAGGAAAAGTGCTCATTACAGTGAGATGCTTATTGAAGAGCTGAAGCCTAAACGCAGAGGACTGCTGTCCAAGGTCGTTGTGACCTTTCATGATAATGCACGTCCCACACTGTCGACACTTCTGCAAAAAGATGTTAAAGCGTCCTCTCTATAACCCTGATCTAGCTCCATCTGGATTTCAGTAAATGCTTAAAATTTCTGTAGTTTGGTCTCCTGAAAGCAGCTCTATGAGGACAAAGATTCACTTCTGATGAAGAAGTGAAGACAGCGGTGTATTTGTGGCTCTCGGCTCAGCCTTAAATATTTTTTTTAACGAGTGAATACAAAAGCTTGTTGACATATGGACAAGTGTATTGAAAAGCAAGGAGATTATGTCGAAAAATGATGTATTTGTCTGTTCTACAATGAATAAATTAAAATAAAGTATGATCCAGATTGCAGATAATTCTGACTCACCCTTGTAGAACTGAAATTCTATATATCAAACGTTATATTATTTATCAAAAATGTATATCAAATGTTATATTAATTAGGCCAGGACAAATCAACTTAGATTTAATTATGTATATTATTAAACCTTAACTTTGGCATTTGTATATATAAAATAATAATAATAATAATATATATATATATATATATTGTTTGATATTTTATATGTACTTCAAATACATAAAATGTATATTCCTATACTTTTTCATCTTCAAAGCTCCATATTCATCTGGAAGGGGAACGGCTCTGAGACAGGGAATACTGGAGAGCTGGTTGACTGTCAGTTGAGAATCTTCTTAAGAGTCGATTAGGTATCTAAAATAAATGTATAATACAACGTTGTGAAAGGAAGACTAAGAGTAACAGAATGATGTCATGTAAGACAACACTGGGGTTCTGAGATCTGACCATGCACTGGTGGACTAATGGGATCCAGTAATAGCCACGCCTGATTTAAACCCTGAACCACAGCAGGTTTTTTCTGGGATCTGACCAATTTCGACCTGCACTCGCTGTAATGATGCCAGTCACGGCCATGCAGTTGAGAAATATCCCTGAGTGTTGCTGCTGGAATCGGTACAGCTATGCTGATTTAGTCCAACTGGTATTTCCCAGAGGTGCTTTGAGCAGAGACAGCCCACTGCTGTAAAATCTGAGCCGGAAAAAAAGTGTAATGCGGAACATGGCAATGTATTGCGTAGGTCCACAAAAGAGCCAGCTATTTTATTGGTAAAAATGCTAACAGGAAACACCTGGTATGACTCTGATTCTGACACTCATGCATACACAAATATCGGGCACTTTCCTTTATGAGTTTTGGAGAAACATGCATGCACACTCGCCACAGCAACCTGAACCTTTTGTGCCTAGATTGAGCTAAATACTACAATGTTTACACCCTCTTTGTGTGACAGATCTTGCGACATGAGGTTAGACAAGGCAGGAGGTGACTGTCTAAACTCAGCATAGTTTTTCCTGAAGCGGATCCGTTAATCATAGTCAGAGGTCAGATCCCAGTCAGTCAAACAGGCACACGTCCAAGCAAAGAGGAACTACAAAATTGAAGCACACAGCTAAAAAACACGATAACGATAGCAAGTCAAAATACTGTATAAACAAAATAAACATGGACGAAAACCATGGGATCAGAGTATCCTCGTATAAAATAAATCTACAGCATTCTAACTGGTTAATCCATTGTAGAAGAACATATGCCAGAAGAACTAAGAATGAGGTTGGGAGTGTATCGATTAAGCACAGCCAGAGCATATTTTTTTCTATTAGAACGGTGATTTATTTATTATAATAAATCATTTGAACTGAATGGGGTATAGGAATAAAGTGATTAATGGCTAAAAGAGACAAAATATAAATTTTACACATATTTAAATAATGTTCATAAAAGACATCTCTTATAATTTAGTTTTCACCTTAAGGTTCTCAGGCTGCAAAAAGTTAAATTGGCATAAAACCCAGCTGAAATAAATTCCCGAGCTCCACTTACAATAGACAATAATGATATAACAAATTGAGATAGCAGTGCTTGTGTGCTTATGTGGACATACAAAAATCGTGCAGCTATAATGCAGTGCAATAACCAGGAAGCCTGACCAATGTGGCCTTTGTGTGAGGAAACGAAAACACTGCTTCCAAGCTTCAAAGTGAACACAGCGTGAACCTGCAGGCTAAAAAGCATCAAATGGAGAACACAGGATGTGAAAACGCTAGACTGCTGAGGGGTTGGAGAAAGGAAAGGAGAGTCTATTTTTTGTTATTATTCTTTATAAATTATATTATAAATTGTTTTTACTAGTGCTTTGCTTGTACTGTTCCAAAACATAGGCATGTTTAATTAGATCGCTTTAGGAACCTGATAGAATTTTAAGCATTTACTGAAGAGATCCATGATTGTTAAGGACGGGATGATATGACTTATTGTTGATAAGATTCGGTACAGGATGTCGCATTTTTGATATGATTTGGTTTTGATACGATGCAACTTGAATGTTCAGTAACGACAACATATGACTGAAGAATAGCCTACTTGTGCTTTATTCCTCTTTTTCCCTTTCAGCCACATGTCTGGTATATTGTACACATATATTCCACTAAATGTTTCTATTTGAAGACATAGACCGAATCCAATTGCTAACAGGTGCTTATAAACAGAAACAGAGAAAATACATTCTGAGGCACACAACATAAAGAGGCTGGGTCTCAGAAGGTTAAGAAACTCACAGAGCTGACAGTGCTGACACTCCCTCAAGTGTGTTTTTTTTTTGTTTCCTAGGATGTATGGTTCATTTAAATATATATTTTAGAAAAAATTTGGCCACTTTCACCTATCACAAATAACAACACTGTAGGACAGGAATAAAGGTACTGATGACAGATTTAAGAAATCAGACTGACTGTCATAATTGTATCTCTTTCTGAGCCTTTGTAGACAGGGATGACCAATTAGGTCAGGATAAAATTAGCCACTGGTCTATTATTATATATCCTGATATAAAAAATACTCTGAGACTAAAATTATTCTGTAAAGTGCCCCTCTAGATTATTCATGACGTTCTGTTTCAAAGCTCTGTATGAAATATGTTAAATATATCAGTCCACAAACAATTTAATAAATCTCTATCTACAATGGCAAACACGTTTATATAAACTGGGAAAGTCAAACCGGGAAAGTTTTCATTAAAGGAGGCGTAATACTCATCAACATTTACAGAAGACCTCAAGCATAGTTCGCTTATGAGACTCTTAGCCAAAGTAAAACATTTCAATGGTGCAGACATTTCGAAGAAGGCTGTATAACCATGAATGACCGGCAGGGATTGTTTGGAGACCACATGCACGACCTCATACTGTCCGCTGCACCACTTGCACATTACAGAAACTCAGAGGGAGTTATTGCCACATCCCATATACAAACCTGACCTTGCTTCCGCAGGTTTGGCCCATTAAATGAGTTCCTGGGAGGCCAGCGTTTTACCAATGACGATACCATGAAGCAGGCTGTCCGATCATGATGATTCGGTGTACTGAAAAAACTTTCTACCTTGATGGCAGCCAAATAAAACATTTTGCTCTGTCTTTACATATTTTGTAAAGTGAGCTGAAAATAAAGCCTATATCTATGTCAAGAAACCGTAAAATGTTTGAGCATGTGTGGTCTCTTGGAATAGATTTATACTTCACTGCTTGGCGTGTTTTTTTTCCCCCCAGGAAATCCAAGCAACAGTGGCAAATCCGTCTGTGTTTACAGTAATTCACTGTTATCACACATAATGACAGGCTGAGACATGTCCGACGTCAGGGTGACTTGGTTCCTTTTATCAATCACCGTTTATCGACCACCTACAGTACAAGGCCGAGCGGAGCTTAGATTAGCATGCGTTGTTCCTGTGAGTGCTTATATATAGCTCAGTTAAATTCGGCCTATCTACAGTATATCATTACACATTTTTGCATTGTCTGTTTATTATTATTTTAATATTATTTATTATCACTTAATTTTAGTCCTTCACTGTTGTCAGACACAATGACGAGCACAAATAGTATAGTCTGAAAAGTCAAAAGGCAATTAGTAGCTCATCTCAAGGTTGGATGTGCATTCTGAGATGCTTTTCTGCCCACAATGGTTAACAGTGTATGAGTGTGTATATTATATTACATTATAATTACGTCATTACGACTGCCCGTTTTTTTCTTCTTAGTTTATGATATCACCAATATATTCCATTTAAACAGATTATGAGAAAAAGAAGAAAAAGAGACACAGTGGGGCATTTTGCCAGAACTGTCTTGCAAATGGGACAAACTATACCTCAGGGACCCAGAAAGCTGTCTTATCTTGCCAATCCTCTTGTGAAAGCAACTTGACTGTGATGAATCTCAAGATGAAGCTGTACAATAAGTCTCTGTATGTTACTCTAATGATTACATTTCCTGCATCGAGGAATACGAACAACAAGGATGGCGGACACTGCGTGTTTTTTTCCCCCTTTCTTTAAAACAAAGCATGCACACAAAGTTCTTTTTACTCTCCATAGATTTGAGACAATACAGCTGTGGAGTAAAAGGAGCAACAACAATGCCTTTTCCTTGAATTGTCTCCACCTAACAATAACAACGTGGCAGCACTCTACTCACTGTAATGCAGATATGAGCTGCAAAAAAATGAGAAGCTATTTAATCTGATAAACAGTAAACAAGTAACTAAATCTAACTCTAAACCAGTAATTGTGACATTTTGCCATGGTGAATACCTTATCACTCCTGCTTACTTATAAATATTTATAAAATTTCTTAGAAAAGGCTTTGTCAACAATTTCACAATTTTTGAATTTGTGCCTTCAGGGTAAATACTGCTCCTGTAGTTTACAGTTCTGCTGAATTTCTTTTAAGACACAAGCAGTGGTTAAACCCAGAGGAAAAGGTGAGGCGACATCTATGAGAGCACAATAACGACAGCATTAGAATGCAACCATGTCCTCTCCAGAGCCAAGGATCTAAATCAAATGATCAAAGAATATCATAAATCATCAGAGGCGAGCAGCGTGTTTTATAAACTCCATTAAAGGTCTCGGGGTGGGAAGTTCACAACATACATTGGTACGTTCTCTGCCTTGGAGTGCAGAATTAATCTTTCACGCTGTCACTGGAATGGAAAAAGAAAGCCATAAATAAAGAAATAGCTGACAGCAGCTATCAATATCCCAAAGCTAACGAGCCAAACACACACTCACAACACTCAATATGTTATAGTCTAAATAAGAGTGAGGATTCTGCAGCTTCTGGAGTAGGTGTACGGTTGACTGTCACCCCTCAGGATAGTTGGATTAATTGGGTCATGGATCTCCTTCCTAGACAACACATACATCAGCGTTCACACATAAACACAGTGTTTTTGCCTATGATGTAAAAGTACAGAGATTTTAGGTCTCCATGCCAACGAGATCCCAGCCATGCCTATATGACAGGCCATTTTGTTTGTTTATTTGTTGGTTTTTAAATATATAAGCATCTTATATGCACTTATTAGGAAATAATCATTTGCATTTGTCACCTCCCTGCTTTAAACTGATTAGGAAAAAAAAACAAAGAAACCCAGGAACCGTTGTGCACGAACATGCTAAAAGAGCGCCGTTGCCTGAACCCATTCATTTTTCGGTGAACTGAACGCATCGGTTTGCCACTAAAAAACATGTGTATTAATATTCCCCAACCTGTAAACAAGTTTAAATTTCATCTATCCTGCATGTACGCAGGAGTGTTGAAGTAACTCATACATTTTCACCGATTCCTGCTGTACTGCTGCGCACATGGAAATGAGTTTATAAATTATCACAGCCATTTACACCAAATCAAGGTAAGTTCGTCAGATATTCAGTATACAGACTCTGGACTTAACACCGGCTTTTTACAGTAAAATGAAACGGACGTGGAAATCAGTGCTGTTTTAAGACGGAATCGAGTGATCTGTGATTACTGAGATTACCCCTCCTACTATATACAGTTTCCTGAAATACACAAACACTCAGAGACATCCTGTGCTGCCTCAATGTGTTTTCTCAGGGACTTTAGAGAGATGTGTTCCCAGCGTCCGCCTCCTCTATTACGCATATGAATTTGAGAGTCACCACATGCATATGCTCGAGTCCAAGAACTGATTCTTATTATTGAAGAGTCTGTTACTTGATTCTTATTAAAACACTACATACACACAAGACACTCACAAGAGTAACATGTAGTGTAACTGAAACGACCATCCATCTAAGCCATAGACATTAGACAGAAATAAATAAACAGCAGCTTTTCTTTCTCTTACTGGTTACTGGTAGGCGATGATATGATTTTATTCCCACAGTCCCATGACGTACAAACCAAGTGTAGGAGTGACAGGCTATTTTCATGGGAATGCTTACAGTAGTTTGTTAGGGGCTTATTACTGACCAGTAATCATACTGTAGCAATAGTTTATAGCCAGGGTCAGGAAATAGGCAGACACGATTAATAAAAGAAAACAAAGGCAAGCTACGATTGTTCCAGAAGTTACAGGAACATGACAAAGCCTAGGAAATGATGTCACTAAGAAACGTAAGGAACTCGTCTCCGAGAAAAAAACTGAGCTTAGAATTGCAGAGAGACATGCAATACTTTAGTCCTGCACAGAGACGGCAAGCGTGAGACAACAGCCAACAAAGAATCTCAATATTTAGAAACGAACGAATGAACTGGAGGCAAAAGAACAACGGAAAACTATCTGTTGTATTCTGTTATTAAACCTTTTTTTTAAATTACTGCATGGACTCAAGCATTTTTTCATCAACACAACTCCTATGTGAGACTGTAATGACTCTGTGGTACATACAGATAAAAAATGATAAAGAATAGAAACAGAGGATGTTGTGCAGCTGGTAGAATGAGTGACGTTACAACCAGTGAACCATTCATTTCAAAGGAAAAAATGAGAGACAGCAGTGTCCATACAGTATGGAGACAAAATAAGATTACATAAAAATAATTTTAAAAAAACTTGCTTGAGCTATCAAGTCTCCTAATATTATCTCCATACAATTAAATAATAATTAATTAGACAATGTTGTACAAAATACAATACACAATATTATTATCTCAAATGCTAAAGTTTGCTGCTACAAGCCCCCATAATCTCAGAAGTAGCAGAAGAAGCACTAATCATAAAGTAATAAAGAATATTTTTGCAATTGTTTAAAATTTGCAACATTATTGTACTTTGCAAGAGATGGAAGTGGGATTTGTATTTTATGCAAAAGAGATTTAGATACAAATAGAAGATTTAACCTTTGTTTCCTACGTGAATTATTTAAGAGTGTGAATCGATTCTGAATCAAAAACTGATGCAGTGAGTAACGAATCGAAAAACAAAGGATCAATTAACCTGAGAGCGCAAAATCGATCTAATCGCACCACTCTTATTCTGGCATGTGTCTAGTAATCCATAATTCCTACGTATATAAAATAGTAATAAATTTCTGCACTGGTAGCTTCAGTAAGCACTTCACATTCCTCTCAGTTCTCTGCTTGTCCCCGCCCTCTAAAGTACAAGAGCCATTACAGCAGTGCACAGTGAGTAATCCCTGAGTAATGTGTGTAATAAACACCGCTGAAAGAGACAGACACTCATCCTGAAGGAGAGGATGCTCTGAATGCATATAGGCTGTGATCAATATTTAATGAGTCAACAAGGTTGTGAAAACAGCTTTTTTTTCACTAGTGTTACTATGCTCAGAGAAGCAGCTCAGACTTCACATATATCAAAGACACACGCTACACACATTTTGATTGTGGGCTCAATTTGGACACAAATTCCTCTCACATGAGCTGCGGTTTGACTGAGAAATCGCAATGCAGACCCGTGCAATTACTCAATAGCTAATTAAATAAAAAATTAATTAAAGATTTTATACACACAGTCTGGAATTTCTCTATAGCTTGTCAATAATAATTAAAAAAATTCCCAGAATAATTTTGAGCTGATAAATGTATATTGGCAAACATCATCTTTAAATAAAATTTTCGGTCTAATTAGTTACCTAGATAAATGCGTATGCATTAAAAATGGTACAGTTAAGAGTTAAATATTACAGTTTAAATCGCAATATCACAGTGTGATTTTTATTTAATCAAATCTTACAGCCCATCTGGGACACATATATTCTGCTTCCTATAATGTTTTAATCTCACATATACTGCATGTCCAAAAGATTGTCATCACCTGATCATAACACTCATACGGGCATGTTAAACATCCCATTTTAAATGTAGATTTTTGTGGCAACAGTCAGGTGTCCATATATTTTTGACCACATGGTGTGCCTTTTAAACCACTGTCACAAGGTTATACAAAAATACATTGCTTTTTAGGCACACTCACGACAACATGCTGGGATATTTTAGGCTATATTACACATTGCCAGCCAGAAGCGACCCAAATCTGATTTTTTTTTTTACCCTAATGTGACAGATGTGAACGCACAAATCTGATGTTGCTTTCATAAGTGGTCTTACATATCCGATACGTGGTCATGTGAATTAGATGAGGACTAACAGAATGCATGCAACGTTTTGCCTCATCAAAACATCATCAGTCAGCATCGGCAGCGCAGGGATTTCATATCAGACCTAGCAATAGCTGCTAAAACAGTTAAAGGGAGGCGTCTGGCTTTCTTCCTTTTACAGTACTGTGACAAGTACAGACAAACTGCTTGCTGCCCACAAGAGGAAAATCTTGAGCATATTTATTATAGCAGCTAAAATCGCATCAATAGTTTGAAATGAATGAAAGATCACCAATTTCATGATGAGTTCGAAGCAAGCGAAGACGTATCGATACATCCCGTATCAGAGGACAGACGGGTCCACATCAGAGTCATTTGTAATTATGAATGTGAACCTTCATGACATGCGATTCCGATCTGACCAAAAATTAGAAGTGGCTTGCAGTGTGAACATAGCCACATATATACTCAGCAAAAAAAGAAACGTCCTCTGACTTTCAACTGTTTTTACTTTCAGTAAACTTAATGTGTAAAT
>JAQMYL010000007.1:16802473-16814752 GCA_030014365.1 Clarias pachynema | reverse complement strand
CGGTATCGGCGAGTACTGAAATGCAAGTACTCGTACTTGTACTCGTTTTCCAAAAAAGTGGTATCGTCGCATCCCTAGAATTGTGGGGTGGTATTTGGGGAATTGGGGTCTCTGACACATTCCTCTCAAACCCTGTGTCAATTATTTTTCTATAACAGAACACCATGTGTCATTATGTTTCACTGTTCACTAAAATTATTATAATGGTTCTTCACCCTCTTAGTAAAGTAAATAATTTTATTTGCTCTGTCCAATGAGGACACAGAAAACTGGCCATAACAAGAACCATCAGAAAACAGCTGTTTCCTTCCTAATGTCATAGCCATGCACAAATATTTTCACCTACCCAGGCAGCCGGGTACAGTACAGTTACAACCTCCCAGCTAACAATTCAGTGTTTATTCAGCTTTGTTTTTATTCACTATGCCAAATAGTAAAACACGTATGCTACTCAATCCAATTAGCAGGAAAGCCATATTACAGGTTTGGGGTTTTGGTCTTTCTATAAAAGCAGAGACGATACCAGAGACAGCAGGGGTTGGAAACTGAGAGGGAGAAAGAGGAAAAACATTTTAATATGCGCTAAAAGATAAGCGAGGAATGCACAGGTCGAAGCACAGATGAGAAAATACACAGGGACGTAAGCGGGTTGTTGAGTCAAGCAACAAGAACTGTTTTTATCTGATATCTAAGAATCTAAATTGATCAGATGGAGATTCAAATTCTGAAAGAAGACACGGTCAATCAAACATTTTATGGGGGAAAAAGATTTCTCATCAGTTATCTTACTAAAAGTTTTATAACACTAAATTTGACTTACGCTAATTGATTTCGTGTGATTTTTGTCATTTAAGTTACAATAAAATGCCCAAGTGATTTATATAGCCAATTCTAATACAAATGCACTCTGCCGTTTTATAACACTGTGTATGTAGAAACAGAAGTTATGTAGAAGTAAGGTTTTTCGAGCAGTTTGTAATGGTTTAAGCATACAGTTTGCACAATTCTAACCTGGAAGCTTTCCTTAGATATATACATTAACCTCGTAGCTCCAGCTGTGAGAAAACATTCCATGCGATGTCAACATTTCTTGGCTAATCTGACATTTGGGATAAGATTTAACACTATGTTCAACTCATTTGGGCCAAACTGTTTTTCTTAACATATATAAATCCAAACAGTATTTTCTCACTGCCATAAGTAGAAGCAATGATACTAAACCGCATAACACACAAAGCAGCTTAATGGGAGACAAATTCAAATATAAATCATTAAAAGACAAAACAATTTACACTAAAGGTCTCAGCATTTCAAACCTAACTACACATAATCCAAGTGTAAAAAACATAGGCTATTGTTATCTTATACAGGAAGCTTATTACATGATTTGATGATGTTTACAAAGCTGGAGTTACCGAAATATGAATCCTAGAAGCAACATGTTTCTTTGAAAATTATTAAGTGAAGGGTTTGTGTTTCTAGAGCAGGTCACATATTTCCATGCTTCTCATCAAAACATCAGAATGAAACAAAGCTATATCTGGTTTTACTCATCATAGTTTTCAACTCGGATGAAAAAATAAGAAGGCTCATTTCTAAGTAGCTTGTAACAAAATACCATGATAAGGAAATCAGAACCAGGTTTTCTTGTTAATGCTCTGCTGTCAGGTTAGAGATGATAATGTAATTATATTTCCACTTTCGCTACCAGATTTTTATTCTCCTTTAAATTCATTTCAATTTTATTTATATAGGGCTTTTCACATTGGTCATTGTTGCAAAGCAGCTTTACAGAACCAAAAAGAAATTTATGAAAATGTGTACGAAATGTGTGAGAAAATAGGTTAAAGGAAATAAAAATCTGTCATTATTTGCCAGTTCATCAGATATACTTAATACACAGGTGTAATTGTACATATGCAAATAAAAGTGTTTCCCATCTCATGCTATGCTGAGATGTAATCTATGTGTTATAATCTATTTTAAGAAAAGAATAAATCATCAACCTGTTCAATCTTAGCTTTCTGAAAGACATCTCTCCTGCTGTTTATCTGCTGGGACAAAACTCTCATTCTATTCATTGGTAAGCTGTTGCTCTTAAATGCATTAAAGAAAAGTCATTGAAATATTGCGCAATGGCATGCAAAAGTAGAAAACTAATGTAAAGAACTTATATTTAATTAATCATTAAGTGTTTTTAAAGGTTTAAAATTGTAACAAAATCAAGGAAAATGTGATATCTTATATCAAATAGGGATATTTATAAAATCATGATACTTGTATATTTGCAATTTTAATTGAATCACCACTGAGGTATTGTAATAATACTGTATCGGGCGGGGACTGGTGATTCTCATCCCTACTCCCTATAGTCCTGATCCTGGTCTGTTTGGTCCCCTGAAAGCAGCCCTAAGAGGATGAAAATTCACTTCTGATGAAGAAGTGAAGACATTGGGGCATTCGTGACTCACAGCTCAGCATAAAACATTGTTATCATCGAAAGCATTTTAACAGATGGACAAAGTGTATTGCAAAGCATGGAGATTATATTGAAAAGTGATGTAATTGTCTTTTCTAAAAGTTAATTGACTGGAGTTAAGTCAATATTTGTGGATGAGATTATTCAGGAATAATGTTACACTTGTTACCTCAGACTTTAGGTATTTTATTTGGGTATTGCATTTAAGTTATCTTTCTCGTGAGGAGACAAAGAAAACCGTGTTGAAAACCTGTTGACTATAGGGGCTGTTAAAACTCCCAAACTTCCCAAATTCACCTTTATAAACTTGTATCACTGAGTGAGTTAGTCACGTCTCATGTTCATCACGTTCACTAAGGTTAGAAAATACGAGACATTATATATGTTTAAGTGTTGTTTAAGTAAGACAATGTTGAAAAATCCAATTAAAAACATCCTGAAAGAGCTGTATGACAAACTAGCTAGCATTGTTGCTAACGACACGAGAAGAGCACGAGCCGTGAACCACGATCAGACCAACATACCGTTACCTTAGAAACGCACTTACAGGAATCGCTACCCCGAACATGCTAACGTTGCTAACAATGAATGGGGAAGAATAAGAAAGTAGCGGGCACCGGTTAGCATGATGTAATTGATCTGACGGTGAATTTATTTCTTCTGAGCAACCAGTTTAGGTGAAGCATTGCTATAAACCAGCTGTGTGTCTAATAAAGGACGGGAAAGCTTCTTCAGAGCAGTTTTTAAAAGGATGAGAGTAACATCATTCAGGCCGTCACGCTTCTGCGACAATACACACGGCTAAAAACAAGGATTTCCTGTTGAGGTATTTCAAGGAAGAAATAAATGTAATAAGATAAATGAAAAGGAAAAACCCTTCACTGATGCAATGTTATAAAGCAATGAGGAGCACAAACATAAACTGAGGTTTCTCTTGGTTTAAACGGTAACATTACCTGACTGGCTTTATGAAACTGCTTCTTCAAACCCGCCACAGACATCCTCAAAGAAAATACGGTAAAACTGAGGTAGAATAAAGTCAAAAACACAACAAAATAATCCTTCAGGGATCGTGAGAAAATCCTAGTCGTAGCCCCAGTGTTGTCCGAGGGTACTGAGTAGTAGTGTGTGTGTGTGTGTGTGCAGTGAAGCTGGCTGCGTTTGGGGGTGGAGAGAGAGACACATACACAGACAGAGAGAGAGAGATTTAACCAAGACTTCCTAAATATGAGGAACTATGAAAAGTATCAGGCAAAAAATATATAAAACGTCTTCTTTACGGAAGCAATTTAAAAGTTCAAGCAAAAACGACCCCAGTCTGTCTTTTTTGCATATTTGTCACACTTAAATGATTGAGATAATCGGACAAATTTTAATATTACACAAAAAAATAACCCGATTAAATGCAAAATGCAGTTTCTAAATGATGAGTTCATTTATTAAGAAAAAAAACCTGTCCAAACCTGCCTGGCCCTATGTGAAAAAGTAACTGCCCCAAATCCTAATAACTGGTTGTGCAACAACTCTTTGTGATAACTGGCAGAGTCATCACGTCGCTGTGGAGGAATTCTGGCACACTCTTCGTTTCAGAATAGTTTTTATTCAGCCACGTTGGAGAGCGTAACCTGTTAAATTTCACACCACAGGATCTTAATCAGATTTAAGTCAAGACTTGGACTAGGCCACTCCAAAGCCTTACTTTAGTCTTTATTTATGTATTTATTGGTCCATTCAGAGGTGGACTTGCTGGCGTGGTCACGAACTCATGGGTGGAAGTTCTCCTTCAGGATTTTTTGGTAGAGCGCAGAATCCAGTCCAGGTCCTGAAGCTGCAAAGCAGCCCCAGACCTTTACACTACCACCACCATGTTTGACTGTTGGTATAATGTTCTTTTTATAAAATTTTCTTTTAGTTTTACACCAGATGTAATGGGACAAACAGGATTTCCCAAATGTTAAACTTTTGTCTCATCAGTTCTCAGAATATTTGCCCAAATGTCTTGGGAATAATTAATACATTATCAATACATTTTGTTGGCAAATGTGAGACAAACCTTTGGGTTCTTTAAGGTTAGAAGTGGCTTTTGCTGGATGCCATTTTCTCCCAGTCACATTCTCATTGTTGAATCATGAACACTGACCTTAACTGAGACAAGTGAGGCCGGCAACTCTTTAGATGTTGTTCTGAGTTATTTTATGAGCTCCTGGACGAGTCGTCATTGTGCTCTTGGAGTAATCTTGGCAGGCTGGCCACTCCTGGGGAGGATCACCTCTGTTCCAAGTTTTCTCCATTTATGGATAATAGCTCTCACCGTTGTTCGCTGGAGTCCCAAAGCCCTAGAAATGGTTTTGTAACCCCTTCCCCACTGATAAATGTAAATTACTTTGTTTCTTAATTTATTTAGATTGTGTTGCTTTTTTCCAGATCTTTTAGCATGCTTCACTTTGTCAGACAAGTTCTATTTAAGTGATTTCTTGATTCAACAGGTCTGGCAGTAATCAGTCCGGCAGTCAGTACGGCAACTGCGGCATGATTTAGCAAAAGGGCAATTACTTTTTCTAATAGGGCCAGACAGGTATTCTGTTTTCCTGCGCAATAAAATGTCCT
The DNA here is from genome assembly GCA_030014365.1 of Clarias pachynema. Lineage (NCBI taxonomy): Eukaryota > Metazoa > Chordata > Actinopteri > Siluriformes > Clariidae > Clarias > Clarias pachynema. Next base: position 16,809,666 of record JAQMYL010000007.1, on the reverse strand, counting down.
TTTGACTTTGACTTGAATGGCCATCAAATTTTTAAGATGTAAGTGATTATATGAATTTTGAGAATTTGTTTTCTTTTTAGCTGAAGATATTACACTAAAGGTTATGATACTGACACTATGATTGTCCATGCTCTGAGGCTTTTTATTTCAGATTTTAGTTTTAAAATTTCAGGACCCTAAATTAAAATTTACATTTTATACCATTATCATGCACTACAATATCAAGAGCTGACTAAAGACGGCCAACCCCTCATGGTCTTATGGTAATTTTTTGGGCTCATTTCTAAATCAAAACTCACTAACACTGCCAAAATTACAGGTTGAGAATCAGAGTACTGTAATCATGACAAACAAAATCAGTTAAGTTACAACATACATAACAGGAATACTTTGCTCTAAAAAAAAAAAGGAGCCTACTTTATGGCAGACTAATTGATCACAGCAGGCACAGACAATACTGGCTGCCTAAAGTACAGAGATAATACAAATACACTAAACACAAAGATGCACTTACTTTCAGACTCCATTACAGAATAATAATTGTTTCATAAATACTGCTGCACTTTACATTAATTCAATTTAATGTCTCAAAACCAATATATTATATAGCTAGGCATTTTCTTGTGCTTTCAAGCGTGTCATTTAATTTTTTAAAGTAACTAGGCATGCTGTACCCTGTAGGGATCACTAATAATTCACCATAATAGTGTAGGTCAATGTTTCCAAAAGTGTGCGCCGATGCCCCCTAGTGAGTCATGGAGGTACTGCAAGTGAGATGTAGGAGGTAATTTTCATAAAGAAATAATAATAAAAATCCTTTTACTTTTTTTAGTTACGTTTGAAATTACAATACGCAATATTTATGATTAAGTATTTGGAGCGAATACAATAACAGCATATACTGTATATGAGGAAATACCCTCTTCACCTAATGTGCTTCATTAGTGTGATTAGGGTGAAGGTTTAAGTGCACCAAAGGATTTTTATTTAGGTAAAAAAATAATAATAATAAACTTTGGGAATGTTTGGAGTCGCGTGGAGCAACCTACTAGTAGTCTGCATTATTCTTTGAGTCGCATGATTCAAATCATAACTTGGATCAAGAGGTGAATTTCTAATCTCAGCCTTCACAGCGAATAGTTAATAGTTAAACATTTTATTAATGAAAACAGTTTAACCTTTATATCTATATTCACTTAAAAATAGCCACGTTTTAAATTACAGATAATCAAGGTTTATCTACTAGTCTATCGACTATCTATTACTCACATACTGTATGTACCACCTCTCATTTGTTCATATGAACCATAAAAAAAGGGGATGGGGAGGTGAGCAGAGAAAGTCCCAGTCAGACATAAAGAATGACCTACTAAGATTTGTGCTTTCATTTTGTTTACTATAATATGGCAAACAATCTGTGGCAATAGTTTTTTAATTCATGCCCTCAGTTTAATAATCTGTTCCCACGAAATTCTTAAACTGTTCACTCAGTTGAACCATCTGTGCACTCAGATTTTGTAATCCGTACCCATGAATTCATAATTCTGTGCACACGCTTTTGTGTTAATGAATCTTATTTATATATTGTTTTATTGTGGATTATTAAGTGTAATACATCAAACTGACTTAGATGCATGCTTACAGTGATTGTCTAGCTATCAATTGTTGCAGCTTTGAGGTAGAATACTATGATTTAATAAAAATGATTTGCATTAAAATCTTGTGATCATTTATGATAATCAGCACATTATTATTATTATTATTATTATTATTATTATTATTATTATTATTATTATTATTTAATAAACCTGGCATTGTGTATCATGACTGAATGTTGACTAATTGCTTTCTTCCTCTTTTGTAAGTCTTTTGGATAAAAGCTTATTCTAAATGCATAGTCTAAATGTAACAATAACAATACTAGCAGGAGTAGTAGTAGTAGTAGTAGTAGTAGTTGTAGTAACAACAATAACAACAATGATAATAACAATAAATAGTATTATTTTATAACTATAAAAGAGTAAATTTAAGTACACTTATCATAAAATAATTCATAAATGCTTTATTTATAAATAACCTGGAAATTAGTCCAAATCTATCTATCCTATAGGGTAAGGAATAAATGAGCTCAAGGTGGATGGATGGAAGCCTAAGGGTAGACAGAGAGAGTCATTGGGCAGCAATCCGTATGATGTATATAAACCATAGTATGCTGAGTGGTCTTATTTACTTTTATCTTTTAAAGTCTTTTTTTGGGGGGGAAAGCTTAGTATAATAAAATTACTATAACAAGTCATTGTGTTAAGAATGAATAGTACACAAACACCTTTCCAAAACTTTAATAGGTTATTTATAAATAAAGCATTTATGAATTATTTTATAATAAGTGTACTTAAGTGTACTCTTTTATAGTTATAATAATAATAATAGTAATAATAATAATAATAATAATAATAATAATAATATAGATGTTTTGGAGATAAAGTCAGGGAGGCCAGATTGAGGTGGTTTGGACATGTTCAGAGGAGAGATTGTGAATATATCGGTACAAGGATGCTGAGGTTGGAACTGCCAGGCAGGAGGTCTAGAGGAAGACTAAAGAGGAGACTTATGGATGTAGTGAGAGAGGACATGAAGTTAGTTGGTGTGAGAGAAGAGGATGCAGATGATAGGGTTAGATGGAGGCAGATGATTTGCTGTGGCGACCCCTGAAAGGGACCAGCCATAATACAAAGAATACAAAGAATAATAATAATAATAATAATAATAATAATTACTACTATTACTACTACTGCTAGTATTGTTATTGTTACATTTAGGCTATACATTTAGAATAAACTTTTATCCCAAAGGACTTCGTCAAAGCAATTAGTCAAAAGTTGGTCATAATACACAATGCCAGGTTTATTAAATAATAATAAAATTAATAATAATAATATGCTGATTATCACAAATTATCACAAGATTTTAATGCAAATCATTCTTATTTAATCGTAATATTCTACCTTAAACCTGCTACAATTGATAGCTAGAGAATCACTGTAAGCATGAAGTTAAGACAGTTTGATGTATTACACTTAATAATCCACAATAAAACAATATACAATAAGATTCACTGACATGTACCGGGGAGTTTCCTGTTCTTCTAAAAGGATTCTGTGTACAAACCTGTAGGAACAGATTGCAAAAGCGTGCTGAGTGCAAAGCGTGGAACAGTTTAAGAATTTGTGGGAACGGATTCTTAATCTGAGTGCACGAATTGCAAAACCATTGCCACAGATTGTTTTTTTTTCCTCTAGGTGACTTACAGGGCTCTGTAGCATGCTAAATTTGTAGGATGAATAAATAGAGGATCTGTTAAATAGTTATTAAGTGATAACTGACTAACTAACTAACTAACTAACTAACTAACTAATTATGTTCATACCTAATGAATTAATCAGTGAAACAATATTTGATGAAAGCGCTTGTCTTGCCTTGTCTTGTCTTGGTGTTTACCGGTAGTTGCCATCCACTATGTGACATTACTGCCACCGTGACGCAACCCTCCTTGGACTGGCAATAAAGATGCCCTAAACCCAAGTGGCTGGGATGTGAACCTGTACACTCCACATGGCAGGTGAGAAGCCTACCACAGTGCTACCAATGCCTTATCTGCAATGCTACAAAATAACTTTCAAAACATTTTAAGGCAACCGCCATGCCAAAAAATAGCAGTATCAAAAATATTAATCAATTTTAAGTTACTTTAAACCATCAGCGCCTCCACAGGAAGCCTAACCTTAACCATTCTTTCTTAAAACCCTGAGTCACTTTTATGGAAATAATAATTTCAAAAAGTAAATTTGTTATTAGCATTTATTTTGCTGTTCTAATCTAAATAACAGGAAATAATGATGACAGGTGTAAAAGCCTTTATTAATTTTAGCAAACAAATCAAAGCCATGAATCAAGGTAAAGATCAGGATACAGGCAATCTGTAAATAAAAAAAAGTGAACCAGGGCAGGAAAGAGCAAAATGAGAAAACCAAAAATAATCAATAAACAAGACTTGGTAACAACAAAGAGCATATAATTTCCCATTGGTAAAAGTGCAGAGAGCTGTTTTATATATGGTATGGTGGTGATTCAGGGGCATGTGATCAGTAGTCCGGTGAATGTGAGCATGAGAGAGTCTGTGATAGCTGTGTTTTGTAATCCATGTTGTCCATGTTTGTAGGCCACACAGTACACTGTGGGATCCACTTCAATGGCATAACATTAACATTAACAGGGAAAGTGCTGTTTAAACTGTAAGATGAAAATTCATAACTTGAAGAAGGCATTTAACAAACACAAAAATCAGTAGTTTTTCTACTGAGGTTATAAATATATTTTAGTCTTTACATAGTTACTGTACAGTCTTACAAAGTTCAGATTCAGCAAATCATGTGATGCATAGAGCATATAAAAAACCCGGTATATAATAACAATAATAATAATAATAATAATAATAATATAATTGGTGCAAAACGATTACAACATATTGCATTTTATAAAAAATACAAAGCTGTTTTTCAAAATATCATTTACAATAACATTTTCACTGTGAACATTTTTACACACAGACTCCACAAATGAACAACATTATTAAAGAAAATGCTGTTATAAGGTAATTGGATAAATACTGGTTTGTTTATAACATTAACATACACATTAACATACCCTACTAGGACAGAGCAACACTAAGCACATCTGACATCACGCTTTAATGCTACACCCAAATACTGTTGTGTGTTCACAGTGAAGCATCCATTGTTCAGATAATCAACACTTCTGTAGGTGAAATTTTCTGATCGCTCAGGTATGCTTTCGAAATGCTGATAGCAGTGATGCTTTCGGTTTGGTACTCTTTGGTAGGCAGCAATCCATCCTGAGGTCAGTGCTGTCTGGTTCTTCTGGATCTGATCTAAGGAAGATGCTGTTTGCTGGTTGGTGTTCAGACCTGAGGTCAGTGCTGTTTGGTGATTGGTGATGTGACCTGAGGTCAGTGCTGTTTGGTGGTTGGTGATCTGACCTGAGGTCAGTGCTGTTTGGTGGTTGGTGATCTGACCTGAGGTCAGTGCTGTTTGGTGATTGGTGATGTGACCTGAGGTCAGTGCTGTTTGGTGATTGGCGATGTGACCTGAGGTCAGTGCTGTTTGGTGGTTGGTGATCTGACCTGAGGTCAGTGCTGTTTGGTGGTTGGAAATCTGACCTGAGGTCAGTGCTGTTTGATGGTTGGTGATCTGGTATGAGGTCAGTGCTGTTTGGTGGTTGGTGATCTGGTATGAGGTCAGTGATGCTTGGTGCTCCATGGGCTGATCTAAGGAAGGTGCTGTTAGGTGACCATATGACTTCTCTTGACCTGTTTTGGTCAAGGATCTCAGCAGGTGGTTTTCTCTCTTCAGCTCTATGTTTCTCTCAGTCAAGCATTTAATTTTCTCTTTCAGAGGTTCCACTTCCTCTCGCACCGCACTCAGCATATGAAACGTCACCAAATCCTAAAAGAATATATATATATTTATGAAATATTCATATGTACAAGTTATGTTACATTATTAACATTATTGCCATAAAGCTAGGAGCAGGGGTAGCTAAATGGTTCAGCTGTTGGCCGAGTGATCAGAGGGTCAAATGTTCAAAGTACCCCACTGTTGGGACAAAGCCCTTAACTCTTAACGCCTCATACAGTACTTATAATGAGATAAATGTAAGCTGCTCTAGATAAGGACATCCAACAAATGGCATAAATGTAATAGGAAATTTAACCTTCTTATTATTCTTATTCTTATTCTTATTATTCATCATCATCATCATCATCATCAAAAATTTGTTTTTAATTTTTACAGGATCCACTCCTACCACAATATTGTATAGTTCTGTGCATTACAATATTTAACATAATAATAATAATAATAATAATAATAATAATTCTAAACTAAACCTAGACTCTAGACACCAAGCCCTGAACCATAAACCCTGCTCCTAAACACTAGCGCTAATCCTAAACCCTTAAACTCTAAACACTACATTAGATATTCAGTATTTATTTATTGACATGACTTAGTTGTGCAATCTCTACCTTTTGAATTGTTGCTGTACAGTAATCTGTGAATTATATGATAATATATAATATTATTCTTTATAGTGTTTCTCACCATTGCTCGTGCTATTCTGCTGTCAATGTCAGTGGGCGTGCCACAGGACCTAACAGCGGAAAAACATAGAAAAACTCTCATTTACATGATTACATGGATACACACACATATACAAACACTCCCTCATTAGACAGATCCAAAAACAACTGTTCTTATTTTTTTCAGGCTTTTTTTTTTTTTGGTCCCTCAGATCCTAAACTTAATCGAACAATCAATAAATCAATCAATGCAACTGTGGGTAAACTTAACAAAGCCTTACATGACAATCATTTAGTTGTTTGGAACTTTTATTCAAGCTGCAGACTAATATTCATCATTTTTATAACTGCCTGACTTGACTTATAATCTTTTACTGAATAATATGTTTAAAAAAGATTTAATGTAAAAATGGCCAAACAATTTGGGGTTGAATATAAATTTAATACTAATACTAATAATTGTTCAGATACTACTACTACTACTACTACTACTACTACTACTGTACCAGAAATTGACTTCAACAACTTCTGATCTGACACCAAACTAAATCACCTCATGACTGCATGAATGTCACATGTAAAATGACCTACAGTATACAGAGTGAAGAATCTGATCCAATACCCGTCCTTTTAAAATAGAAGGTTATTAATTTACCTGCTTCTTCTGTAGTTGGGAGCTGATCCAGGGTCAGTAGGTGAATGTGTTGGGCTTAAACTCATCCTGAAACACATGATCACAACTTGAATAAACTCCGTGTAAGACAAAAAGGTGCTCAGAGGAAGTTGAGTCTGACTGGGGTTTATAAAGGCAGAGCTCCACCCCTTTTAATGCTGGATGCATCACTTTAAATTGCATAACAATCAAAAACAGGAAGTGCATTGCTGCTGGTGAGACCATACAATGAAGGATGATTTTTAGATACAGTACTGACAAATTTAAATGTATTTTTCAGTGTGCAGCACACACACACACACACACACACACACACACACACACACACACACACACACACACACACACACACACACAAACACA
>JAQMYL010000007.1:16768610-16786755 GCA_030014365.1 Clarias pachynema | reverse complement strand
TGATTGTGTAAAGCTGCTTTGAGACAATGACAATTGTTAAAAGCGCTATACAAATAAAATTGAATTGAATTGAATTATGGTTTGAGGCTGCTTTGCAGCTTCAGGACCTGGATGACTTGCCATAATTGATGAAATCCTGAAGGAGAATGTCCAGTCATCAGTTCGTAACCTCACACAGATCGCACACAGCAGGACAGTGAGCCAAAGCAAGTCCACCTCTGAATGGCTAAAAAAAAAAAAAAGGTCTCTGAGTGGCCTAGGCAAAGTTCGGAGTTAAATCCGATTGAGATGTTGTAGCAGGACCTTAAACAAGCTGTTCATGCACAAAAACCCTCTAATGTGGCTGAATTAAATCAATTCAGCTAAGAAGATTGATACAAAATTCCAAGCAATGTGAAAAACTAATTGCTAGTTATCACACACGCAGGGTGGCACAACCAGTTATTAGGTTAAGGGGGCAATTACTTTTTACACATTTTAAAACTGTATTTTGTATTTATTCGGGATATCTTTGTTTAATATTCAAATTTGTTTGATGATCTAAATTATTTGAGTGTGACAAATATGCAAAAAAAAAAAAATCAGGACGGGAGCAAATACTTTTTCACGGCACTGTTTGTATATACAAACAACAAACAACACTATATAAACTTCAGAAAAAGAAAAATTGTATGATGTATATTATAGTAATATAATATTCATAATATTATTATTACGTATATTATTGTCATAATACTCTCATGTATATAAATCGTATAGCAATAAATTTAATATAAAATTATTTATACAATTTATTTTTCTCCTCAAGTGTGTATACATTTTTTTGGCTGATTATGTATACGTCTAGCCATCAATCCATCCGGGTCACATGCCGCGACAATAAGTCGATCTACATATAGCACATGAACCGAGTTCTACAGTAAACTATAGTTTGGAAGTTTGTGATTTTAAAACTTCCGCATTTTGGACAAATGAAAGACGTGTACAAAACCTGACGTACGCGCACAGAGTTAAACAACCAATCAGAGCACAGCACTGCAAGCGCTATGACCATACAAGGCAACATCGCCTGTCTTTATATGGAGCAAAGTAGATCTGGCATGTAAGCATCCGCGCGCGGCTTGTATGAGTGACAATTTTCGGTCAACTTGTAATAATAATTCTTAGAACTTGTAGAGAAATAGGTGTGAATACGTAAACCGGGTTGGCATCTCTGATATGTTTTATTTATGTTTTTATAAAAAATAAAATGGATAATACGGTGTACAAATGGGGGATTAGATAATTTGGCGAATTGATATGTGTGCGCGCGCGCCATGCCCATATGTGGTAGTGCAGGAAACTTTTCTTCTGCAAACTTCAGTGACTTCTGTTTTTCCTGTATACGTTCATATTATATCATATTAGTATTTTATTTATGTCTAATATAAGTTATTGTCTTTAATCGTGCTAACTTATTGTGCAGTGGTGTGTTTTCATAAAGTCCGGATGTAATAAGGTCTGTGTAGTTTTATGCTAACCGATAGGTTAGCCCTGAGCTAACAGAGAAAAGTAGACGAATCGGATTATTTATTCCAACTGTGACGCTCGTTTGTTTAGATTATTTTTTATTATTATTATCGTGCTGTTTGCAAGGAAATAACTCGAAATGGACCGAACAGCTAACAGTCGCTAACAGCTGAAGCCAGAGGATCTTGAGTGCTGCAGCTGAGGGATATCTGCGCTAAAGCTACATGACAGCGGGAAGATGGAGCATCTGCCCCTCGGGTCTAATCAGCTCAGTGTGAGTGGCTCGGACGCAGACTCGGACACGGCGGAGGAAGGGGAGCTGGGATGCGGGGAGAGGAGTGCCAAGCAGCGGCGGAGAATGGAGCGGGACACCGGCGCCCCAGTCCCTGCCGTAACCCGCGCCATGGTCGCAGGAGTAGCCGGGACTAAACCGGGCAAAAAGACCCGAGGGAGAGTCAAAATCAAAATGGAGTTCATTGACAACAAACTAAGACGATACACCACTTTCAGCAAAAGAAAGACCGGCATTATGAAGAAGGTGAGCGGAGGTCTGTAATTGCAATATGGCCAAAGAGACACGCGATGCTGCGTGCGCTCCAGAGCTCGCGCTGTCTCGCTCCGTGTCTGTGAAAGTGACTCATCCCACAGAAGTTCAGACAAGTTTAAGGTGTAGTTTTCCTCCAACTCTGTGTTTTCTATAAAGATGGGTGGAGAGAAAATCACTCATAGCTCACCCTCACTTCCACTTTTCTCTTCCCTAGAGCCAGGGAGTGTTTACGGAAGTGACGTGTTGAATGTATTTTTTTTCTTTTTCTTGGCCGTTAAGGTATATTGGTAGGAGCCGACATGACGTCATTTCGCTGAAGCTGTTTAAATGTATAGAAATGACGGCCATATTAGATGACTCGAAGTAAGCCCCCGTGCTCTTACCTTCTGTGGAGTTTGGTTGTTTTGCACTGTTCAGCTAAAGATATCGCGTCTCTAACACAGATAATCTCAAGATAAATGTCATTTCCGTAGGAAGTGGGTTCATTTGCTCGAGGAAATGGTGGAACAGGCACAAATTTAGTCCTGAATTTGGATTGGATTAGTTTATCTGAGAGAGGGACCTGGTGGTGATGTAATGGTTAGCACTGTGACCTCTTACCACCGGGGTCTGGGTTTGAATCTCAGGTCTCTGTGCCTGTATGTAGTTTGCATGTTTACCCCGACTGCCTCCCACAGTCCAAAGACATGCAGGGTAAGTTAACAAGTTCAACAGGATAGGCCCCCAGGCTTCCCAGATTCACATATGGAATAACTTGGATGGAATAGGTTGTATTTTCCATAACAAAGCATGTTTGCATCATATGATCAGACTCCATTCAAGAAATGGTGTCCGAGTGGTTTAAAGTTGCTGAGTAGAGAAAACCACCAAGGCTCAGCAACAATCTCAAAATACACAGCCAAAATACAATCAACTTTTGATAGGTTTATGAAGAAGTGTCTGAATTAAGTTTTAAGATGAATTAAAAGAAGAAGAATTGCTTTTTGTGTCTGTCACACTTCGATACACTTACCGACACGTAAACATCTCTGTTTATTATCAGTAAAGAGAGCTTTATACAAGCTTTGGGCCATGTGCCCTGTGTCACGTCCATCAAAATATCAAGTCATTAACAGTTAAATTAGTTAAACAAAATAGTTCCCACAGACACAAACTGTTTGGATACAGATTAAAGGAAGTGATTTAAAAATTTTTTTTTTTTTTAAATGGGCATAGAGGCATGGGATAGTTTGCATAATTTTACAAAACCTTACATCCTTAATTACAGCACTCAATGTTGTGGCCAGTTCATGTGTGAAAATGATATCTCATGCTTCCAGAACTACTCAATTTGAGTCCTGGATTATGCCAGTGCCATCAGGAAAGAAAAGCTCCATATAACATTGCTGAATCTAGACCTGACCGACGCTGAAACACACATTGCTCTGGAATAGGGTCAATATGATCTCATCAGGCCACATGACTTTTTTTTTTTTTTTTTTTCCCCCCAATTGCTCCAAAGTCCAAACTTTATGCTTTTTTTCTGATTAGCCTCACTAACAAATGGTTTTCTTCTGTATGTGCATCCATACAGAACAGATGAAAATCATTAGATGATGATTAAGTATGGTGAAAAATAGTACTGTAGGGAGTTTCACCTGTAATTTTCTCAAGAGGAATGGAACAAACAGAGTTGTACTTGCAAAGTAAGAAATAAACCATGAACGCATGTAAAATTGAAATCTAGTCAGATAGATATATGACCTGATCTACAGTATAAGTTCTCAATTTTGAGGCAAGTTGCTCCTAGATTAAAAAAAAAAGCCTCGTCACCTCTTTGCTGGTCTCATCACGTAATTAACCAAATCTGTTTGTGTATGTTTAGGCGTATGAACTGTCCACCCTGACGGGGACTCAGGTGCTGTTGCTGGTGGCGAGTGAGACGGGTCACGTGTACACGTTTGCAACACGGAAGCTGCAGCCGATGATCACGAGTGAGACGGGCAAGGCACTGATCCAGACGTGTTTAAACTCGCCTGACTCTCCACGCTCCGACTCGGCTACTGATCAGAGAATGAGCGCTACAGGCTTTGAAGAGACCGACATCACCTATCAGGTCACAGAGAGTGACGGCAGCACAGAGGAGAAGGTCACTGTCAACAATGATCATGACAATAATAGTAGTAATAAATGCTATATAACTAAAGGTATGCAGACACCTAAACATCATACCAAAATTTGGGCCTTCCCTAAATTTTGAAGCACAAAATTCTCTAGAATGTTTTTGCATGCTGTAGGTTTACAATTTCTCTTCACTGGAGAACATATTTCAGTGATCTCCATGAACACATGGTTTGTGGTTGGTGTAAAAGAACTCGACCAGCACAGAGCTCTGATCTCAACTACACTAAATGCCTTTGGAATACACTAGAACATAACATTTCCAACACCCATCATTAGTGCCTGAAAATAGCAATTTCCCTCTGGGATTAATAAAGTTCTTTGAAAAGATATTCACAAAGGCAGCAGCTAAATCTTAGAAGTCGCTCCTCACTCAGCCACCTGTAGAAGTAACCTGGAGAGTAAAAGACCTTAATCCAGCATCAAAAAAATAAATAAATAGAGAAATAAAGAGCGTTTCCCAGCTCTGGTGTGTGTTTATTTAAAAATGTTCAATGCAGAGTCTTGATTTGTTCTTCATTTGTGCAGCCTTGTTCGAGTGAGTGTAGAAGGACCGTCGCATTTGAGATGAGCATTTCGGTGTGTGCGAGAGCCCCTTGATGCTATTTAAGGAATGGAAAAGTTTTGCTCTTTACTTTATTGCTCTCTTTACTGGTTTCAGTTTCTTTATAATCTACATATGTTGCCTTCCAGTAAATAAAGGTTTTCAAATTTGATACTTTCTCAGATCTCAATTATATTTGTGCATTGCTGCTTAGAATACTATAAATAGTAAATGAACAGTACTACACAATAAATAGAACCCCCCCCCCCCCCCCCACCACACACACATGCACACACCAGAAGTGGAAGAAAAAAACAACACACCTGTGAGCAGTGATGGGTCTTGGCTGATTCTGATTTCTGAGAGGGGATCTGTGATCAGCCCCAAAAACCCTGATCAGAGCACCCAAGCTGAATGATTACAAATCCTCACAACCATGCTTAAAAATCTAGTGAAAAGGGTGGACTAAATCTGTAATGTGATGCTTAATATGCACATGAGTGTTATGTTCAGGTGTCCACATACTCTACTTGTGACATGCATTTAAAGACGGAATATTTTCAGAAGATGCAAGATTATCTCCAAGTTAGGGTCTTTTTATGTAATCACAACCAGATCAGAACTTCTAATTAAACTATACAACTTCCCTAAACTAATGTTTTATTCAGATCCTTTAAATTAATAAAATATTTCCGTAACTTAAGCAGAATCGCCTATGGTAACTGATCTTGTTTCCGTCAGTGTTGATAGGTTTTCCTGTATTGTAAGGCATTAAGGTCTGTTTTTTTTTTTTCTTTCTCGTTGTTCCATGCTTTGTTTTATTAGGAAGTTGTCAAGTCAGCAGAAACTGGTACAGTGAGCAGCGGTGTGGAGACTCCGTCCTCTTCCTCTGGTCAGTCAGAGAGCAGCGGCCTCCTGCTTCCTTCTGCCACCTGCTGGTCAGTGTCTAACGGTACACTGCTAAAGACGTCTACCTCTGCAGCTGGAGTAATGCAGCTCCCCGCTGGATTCACATTAGTGCCTGGTATGTGTGTCTGTGTGTTTCAGATGTCGATCAGTTTTCACAGTTTTTAATATATTATAGCTTTCTGGGTGTGTGTGTCAGTGTGAGAGTTTGATGGTTTGTGTCTGCAGAATGTTGTATAAGAGTTCAGTGTCTGCTTCAGTGGTGTTGAATCAGTTCTTGCTGTGTGTGTGTTAGGTGCAGCAATGTCTCAGCAGCTTCAGTCCTCAACTGAGAGCAGTGAAGTGCCGAATTTCAGCAGCGCAGCCGGTAATAATACTGTTACACTCACACACACGCTTTTCCCATCACTATGTTTTGTATGTCGTATCAGGAAATGTTCTCTGTTTAACACAATCATGGTCTCACATCACTGCTTAAAGTTGGTTCCACATTTACATTTGTTTTAGAAATTTACTGCTCTCATGGAATTTCCAGTGGTACATTAGCCTAGAGTTAACGTTGGGGAATGTCCCCATGCACTGCTCCAGTCCGCACATAAGCTCAGGAACATGCACCTGTGTGACAGAGATCTTTTCCATTTCCTCTCGTGCAGGAAGTCACTCTGCAGTGATGGCGTCGATAGCGGGACATGTGATCTGTCCGAGCGCAGTGATGTATGGTAACTCAGCCTCCACGTTAGCGGATCACACAAACGCACATGATGCACGTGAGTCATTAATCACACATTAAGCACACACTCGGTGTATATATGGTTCATGTCTATCTGTAGTTTGTGTAAATGTAATTTTGTGTGTGTATGTGTGTTCAGTTCCTCAGATGATCCTCACATCTGCTAATGGAACGGTTCAGATTCCTGTCTCTGCTGTTCCTCTGCATTCGGTAATAAAGTTTAATGATGCTGTTATGATAATTGACCCCGAGTGTGTATGATTCATGAAGTTTTCAGACCCTTTCAAATTTTCCCAAAATTACTCATTCCAAATATGTATGTGTGTGTATGCATGTAAAAAGATTATAATTATGTTCTGTTTATTTTTCAGATGTTGATAAACCAGCAGAACTCCAGCAGCACACACACTCTGACAGAGTTACGTGGGGTCAACATGGACAATTCCAAAACTGAGTGATGCACAAATAAAATATGTGTGCAATGAGATGGGTGTATTTCCAATGCAACACGTTTTTTTTTTCTTTTTTTTGCGGTTTTGACTTTGTTTTTCTTTTTCTTGTTTTGACTAGTTTTGATTCTTCCTCTTACGGTTTCCTTACACATGCGGACACGCTCTCCTCAAACACACACGCACTCAAATGTGCTCATAATGTACCTGTTTTTTTTATTTTTTATGTTTTTAAATAAACTTCAGTCCAATCTCCAAACTGTTTACTCAAGAGCATGACACTTTCTTCAGCTGTGTGTGTGTGTGTGTGTGTGTGTTTTCAGTTAATTTCTGCCAGTTCTGTGCTCCAAAAGGTAAAACAGGAATCTGTCAGATCTGTGCCAGATTCCCTTTAGGCCAGGCATTACTAAAACTGTATACTGCATACTAAAACTGTAAGCATTTGGTACAGTTTTAGCCCTGAATTAATTTCCCCATAAATTTAATAATTGGGATGAATTTTGGCCCAAATAAGTTTTTGTAATAAGTGTAGTGTTGTGTATTGTAATTATAGTGTATTAGTGCAGTGTGAGCACGGCTCTGATTTGTGATTAGTCACTCGAACAACCAGCTTTCTAGCTTCTGGATGATCAGATGGATTTCTGGAATGTCCCACATTTTGGTCATCTGTCTTGCAGTGTTAACAGGTCGATCAGATTTCCTGCAATTTTTCTGGGAAGTCACATCACTCCACATGCATGATTACCAAACCAACACCAGGCCATAGTTATTTCGTCATAATGACACTCAGGAATTCTTCACGGCCCCCTACATCACAGCAGCTCCATCACCACAGTGCCGTGTAGCAGTTGTGTGAACTCTATACTACACTGTGTACATATTATGACACGACACCACACCGTATTCTCATTGTTTTTAACGCCTTGAAGAGGAAGTGCATGAACCAAACTTGTAGTCATGCAGAAATGTAAGCATTCGGGTCATTACTGTACACCTACTGCTCAGGATGATGCACTCTACATGTTTTGCTCTAGACAACCTTGTTTATTTTAAAGCCGAATTTTACTCTGCACTTTGCGGTCCAGTTATGACTGTGGTGTAGAGTTTTACATTCCTATGCTGTAGGATGTGGAATTGTAATCGCATTATTAGTGAGTTTCCACTTCATTTGTGGGTGTAAGTGGAGAATAATCGAAGCAACATGTGTTTCGTGTGTGTTAAGGTGTGAAATGGAAACTCGTGCTGAAATAAAAATGAAAAGGCTCGGTACAGAAAATTGTGTAGTTTGTATCCGCTCTTTCTGCCAAACAAAATTGCATTAGAGATAAAATTGTAGACTCTAGGCAGCAGGAAAAGTCCTAACAAGACACTTTAGTCTTCATTTCAGAAATGTTCATACTAATCATATAAATGTTATCAATACAACAACCACAAAAATATCATTAAACTAACCGACTGAGCAGCTGTAGGTGGTTGATTAGTATTTGCCATAATTACTATAAGTTCAATTAAATTCATTAATTTATATATTTGTATAACACTTTTAACCACAGATATTGTCTCAAAGCAACATGGACACCACCACTGTCTCGTTCTGAATTTTATTCGACTTCCAGGCCTAAGCCCAGTGTAGGAACTGTGGAGCATGTGAAGAACGGCTTGGCAGATTATCCAGGTGCTCTAGTCCAACTTTGAGAACTTTAGTCAGACATAAAAAATAAAAAAAACATTGTGTAAAATGAAAAAGTGATGTATTGTACTATTTAAAAAATAAAAAAAAAAGCTTTGTAATGTAATTTTTTTTGTCCAGCAGAGGGGGCTCACATCACTCCTTTTCACCTCTGTTTAGAACTCTTTTTTATCGAATAGTGAGCTCATGATACTCTGCACACAGAAACCCAACAATGTGTTGACTAACCTTATAACAGACTTTTGGTGAAAAAAATTCATTTGTTTATTCTAAAATCTTGCTATTATTACATTCACAAAAACTACAGTGCTGTGAAATAGTGTTTTCCCCTTCCTCAGGAAAACAAATCAGGAAAATCACGTGCCTCCATTCATGTGTTAATCAAATCTCAAACATCAAAAACCTTTGCACTATAAATGTTAAACGTTCAAACATTAAACATTCTATGATTGTGTAACATCCTAACATGTAGCAGTAAAGATTTTACTTCCAAGAAGCATGGAATTTATACACACACACACACACACACACACACACACATTTGTTTAACATCTTGTTATTCACTATTTGGCCCTCTGCTGTTGGTATTAGTTAAACAAAATGGAAGAACAACAGCAAATAAATGAATGAATGAATAATAATAATAATAATAATAATAAAAATCATTTCCCTTTTGTGCCAACATTGCATATGGTTTTGTTTTGTGCCTTTCCTACTATATCCATGCCTGGCAATGGGCTCTACGTGTCAGAAGAAAGGGAGGAGCACTACCTGCATAATGGGAATCTTCACACTAAGGTTGAGCTCCGGATCCGAAACTAACCAAATCCTTTCAGAGCACACTCTCTGTAACCTACTTTCCCTACGTTAACCATCCCCCCATCCATCCATGCATCCATTAATCAACTTATGAACGTCCAAAACTTTTTCATTAAAATCTTAAACAGAAATTTTCAATAACATCAGAGACTTTTAAAGAAATGTAACTCATTAGTAGTGCATATATTTCTTATGTTTCTTAATTTGTGTGTGTGTTTTAAGTTGACACATTTTTTGCCAAATAAATTATAAAAAGGATGTATACATCTGTTTTCAATTTTAATCAATTTTTTTTTAATATAATCTTTTTCTTTTACAATGGCCAACTTAACAAAAATATATTAAGGGCGATCAAGTCAAACTGGCACTTTTGATTAAACCTCTCATAAACAAAGGCATAAAATTGATTGACATTTACTGAATTTCAGGCACAGTCCTTGATGAGACTCTTATTCACAGTAAAACATTTGAATGGTGCAAATGTTTTAAGGAAGTCTGTATGTCTTTGAATGACGATGTCGGCCCAGGTGGCTCAGATCCCACTGCAGTTGTTCCTGTGAACATTTGCGAGTGGAACTCTTAAGCCTTGAATAAATGAAGGTTAACTTGTGGAAGAGACGCATCTGTTCGTGGAAAATGTATACGCAATCATTGCACCACTTGCAATCAACACCACTTGCACATTACAGGAAGTAATGAGAGTTATTGCCACACACTCCCCCATAGAGTCGTGACCTCACTCCAAGCCATTTCCACATGATTGGGCCATTAAACGCTTTTAGCGTTTCAAACATGAAGCAGGCAGTCTGATCATGGATGGTATCCACTGGTGAAACCCTGGTGAAATACTGGGATGAGTGCATTAGTGTAGCAGGGGATTATATAGAGAAATATAGGTAGTTTTCACACACAAACACATTACTGACCATTTGGGAATGCCAACTAACCTAATCTTTGGGCTGTGGAAGGAAACCATAATACCTGGAGGAAACCCACCAAGCAGGGGGAGAAAAAGGAAACTCCATGTAGGAATCAAACCTGTGGAGGTACGAGGCCACAGTGATACCCACCACACCACTGTGCCACCCTGCCACCCATATGATTAATAATAATAATAATAATAATAACTATTATACACAGCTTAAGCTGGTTTCTTTTCGCAGAGTTCCTAAGTTATCTCAGTTCCCTATTGAAAGGACTTTGTGATGTATGTGGCAAGTACCAAGTATCTTTTGCACCTGCACTATGCTTTTGTTTCCAGGATGTTCATCATGATACTTTTTAAAGCTCTTGTCTGACAGTTACTAATGCTAATATTAGAACAAAGTCACATACGCAAGATTTCAATTTCCTTGATGGCAACATTTGCATCATTATTAATAATAATTACTAACTATGATTATTGTAATCATTAATTTCTGTTATTTATAAGAAACTGTAATATATCTGTAATATCCATTTTTTTTCTCAAAATAAAACATAAGCAAACCATCGATATTTTTAACAGACAATTATATGTAGAATGAACTGCAGTCGTAGAAGTTCACGGTAGGTCACAGAGATTCGAGTAATCTAACTGCTTTTAACTGAAACGGCTTCAGCAAAATGACGTCATGTCATTTTCCCTACACTGGAAACACATACCGCGCGTGAGCTGAGTGAAACTTCTAAACCACAAGCATTATAGTGCAGGAGGCGGGGCCTGTCCGAATACGGGTGGCCAAAATAGCACCATTACGCGTGTGTTAACGGTGCGCCTGCGTAGAACAGTAAGGCGTGTATAAGGAGGAATTCGGCTCACTCGCCCTGTCAGTTGTGCAGAATTAAACTCGGATTGTTTTTTTCTATTTCACAATGGTCGGATAATAAACCACGGGAGAGATAAAGATGGAGGGGTGCTCAGAGGCGGACACTGTGGACATGAGGTAAGTCAAGCAGCACTGAAAGGACAGGCTCGAGTTTAATCAGATTTACTCACTGTGTGACAGCTAGCCGGTGATGATTAGCATGCTGAGCTCAGGCTCGCGCCTCATTCAGGTCACCACATCATCACATCTCATTCAGGTCACCCCTCGTTCAACACTGAGTATGTTTATTACTCCTTATAACTCATGTTATAAACTCTAAACGTACAGAAGTATTTATATTAGACTAGCACTGGGCTAAAGCTAACAGCTAACACATGAAGCTAACAGGCTCAGGGTCCAGGAGTGATTTATATCATTAATAACAACGTTCATGTAAACAAATTTTACACACACAGACACTCTCTCTCTCAAACACACACACACTCACTCTCTCTCTCTCTCTCTCTCTCTCTTTCTCTCTCTCTCAAACACACATAAACACACATACTCACTTTCTCTCTTTTACACACACACACACACACCTGTACCGCAATGCCTTATGCATATGAACTTTATATTTTTGAATACTCAGGTGTGTTTGCCCTGAACTTTGCACACACACACACACACACACACACACACACACACACACACCCTGCCAGTGGACCTCAGCAAAATAAGGTCATGTGACACCCCAGTAACACTTTCGTCAGTTTCAGGAATGTTTGGAACAGCAGTGATAAAGAATACCAGCTCGACTGTAACAGACAATGTTTTAGCACAATGTTTCTCCGCTGAACCTGTACTATTTCATTGGACTTGCCACTAAAACCAGATGTCAGCCTCCGATCTGATCAGTGTTCAGTTATTGACCTGTAGCAGCCAGACAGATAAACACACACACAAGTTAAAGAGGCAGAAAGTCCGACAAATGAAGTCAGGCAGATGTCTGAGTACATCTTGTACTTTTGGGATTTGTTAAATCGCACTGTTTGGTTGGCACATGGCATTCAATTACAGTCCAATGCACTGACTAGAATTATGAGACCGTTCTCTCTGAGGAGGAAAACGTGTGACGCTCATTTGGCCCTTGTTATCTGGCCAAAATAAACACTTCCTTTACAAAACTATTTGTCAAATCACTGTGTGTTCCTGTGATAATACTGTTATGTGTGAGTTAATGGATTAGCAATGATTTTTAGTACACACATACTGCACCCTCGTTACAGACGTGAGCACTGGAAACTCCTGTCCAACCTGAAGACGACCGTCGAAGGACTTCTATCTACGAATAACCCGAATGTTTGGTCTCGCTATGGAGGACTGCAGCGACTTCACAAGGACATGAGCAACATCCTGAGTCATGGCCTTAAACATGAACAGGTATGAATGTGAATGTTCAGGGCAGGTGGTGTAGCAGCACCACCTGTCATGGTAGCACATAAAACACTGATACAGCCTGTGAACATATAATCATATAATCTCTCTCTTTCCACTGATCTCATTGTCCTCCTCTGTGCAGGTGTACTATAAGCAGAAGGATTACTGGCGCTTTGTGTGGTGTCTGAGGTCCATCAGCCCCAACCTCGCTCCTCATGTAGAACAGGTAATCGCCCCCACACACCCACACACACCAACCCACACCCACACGCATATCCACACCCACACATCCACCCACTCACACACACCCACACATACACACACACACACGACAAAACATGCCTGCATTAAGACAATCTCTAACTAAACTATGTTCATGTGTTTGTGTGTAGTTCAGTCAGATGGAGCCGGTGTTAAGCAGCAGTGTTCAGTGTGAGAGTGATAAAGCCGAGCGTTGGCTCCTCCACAGTCTGCAGAGTCACACGCTCTCCGTACAGCTAAAGCCCCTAATCACACACCACAACACCACCCACAAGTACTATACAGGTACACACACCACAACAGCATTCACGAGTACTATACAGGTATACGCACACACACACCACAACATTATCCACAAGCACTATACCAGTACACACTCTCTACAGAAAGAAGCTAAATTTCTCTGCCAGTAGAGCAAAAAACGAAAAGCTTAAAACAAATGAAAAAATGTGTAGAAATGTTTAGGTCCAATAATAGTGTGATTGGTTTGTGATAACCTTATAAAATTTATAAACATATGTACAACATTTTAAGATATTTCCACTTATGGTGATTATACAGCTACACTCCACATACACTCCACACTCACTAGTTTCTTGTCAAAATAGTTTCTAAATATTGAAAATGTAATGACAATGTTCTGTGTTTGTACACCTCATGTAGATGAAGCATTTCTCCTGAGTGAGCTGCATGTAGCGGCCATGTTTCAGTGTTTAGAGGCGGTGGAGCAGAATGACGCACGGCTGCTTGCCCTCATCAACACCGCTCGCGTGAGTGTTTATCATTTATTCACTCCATAGGCAGGGGACACATCAGCAGCCCAGTCAGAATCATGTAAAAGCTCTTAGCATTAGCATTATTACACCAGGCTTTCTTGCCGAGATAAGTTGCCCATCAGATAGCTTCTTATACGAGTCGTAACACACTAAAGTTTAAATCGTTTGTTTATTAGGTTCATTAATACACTTCATCTTTTATGGACAGTCTGTTCAAGCCGTCTGCGCACACATACATACACACTCACACACACACACATCAGTCAGTATTTTGTGAACACTGAAGAATATTAGATCACATGTCAGTAATGTTGGATTACATCACAGTCATGGTAATGTAGTGTGTAACAGCATGTGTCTGATCGTGTGTGTGTGTGTGTGTGTGTTCCCAGCTGTGTCACTTGAAGGGGTTTGTTCCTTTGGATCTGCTCACTACTCAGCATTGTGTGCTGCCTGGAGTTTCCATACGTCCACACGCATCGTCCTGCTCGTCATTCAGAGACACTCAGACTTCGTACACTGAGAGGAGTACAGGTCAACCTCAACAACACAGCCCCAAAACACTTACACACTTTAAAACTGTGTCAGTGTGTGGCTTGACATGATATAAATAGTGTGCGAATGACGCTTTATTAGCAGCTGAAAGAAAGTGTGTGTGTGTTTTATGCGTATTACAGATGCAGCAGTGTCTGTGAGTGCCTTGGGGGCTCCATGGGCATGTTTGAGTACAGACCAAAGCATCTCGGACCCAACGTTGACTCATAATTCTCAGACTGACTCTACCCATCTCGTTAACTCTGCCTCATCTGAAGCCGGAGACTGTGATGGTGATGACGGGCCAGAGTATCTCGCCATCGGGAACCTGGGGAGGCGGAACCGTAGAGGTTCTAGCATCGCGCCACAAATCACAGAGCATGCTCCAACCAAAGGGCTTGCCCCCGAAGCTCCGCCCCATTCCCAAAGACGCAGCAGCTTTTCCGAGATGGAAAGGGGAAAGAGACGGAGCAGGGGTCACACAAGGTCACTGTCTGACACAGGGGTCATGCAGAAACATAAACAAGGTATGTGTGTGATTATATCAGGAAGTAAAGAAAGATGTTTCTTCTCACTTGTCCCTCACTGAGATGCACCATAGTGTAGAGTTGCTTTTCCAAGCCACGTCTCTGAGCTGCTTCTTTGAGTTGACTTACAGTCTTTTATTTTTCTCTGTATCAGCAGGATCGAATTTCCTTTACACTTTTGGGAAAAAAAACAACAAAAAAAACACCCAAAGCCCGTATCCTGTTGAGCTTCAGATCTGGGTTGTGACCTACAGAGGTGTAGAATTGTCCTACATGGAAAGTGTTGTGTGTTCTCATAGTTGTATGTTGTTAAATAAAATAAACACATGCTTTTACAGCGCTCCAAAAGAAAGAAACGTTAATGCTACACGGCTAATCAGCAACAACTACTCCCTCTGCTGGTCACATCCTACATAACACCTCTTTTAATCTCTTTATCACTTTATCTGTCTTTTTCTCTCTTTCTGCGTGTGTGAAGGAGGGAACCAGAGGAAAATCACCATTATAATAGAGGATCCTGCTGAAGGTTGGCAGTGTACTGGTGCTGCATTTGTCCCTCCATCCCTCCATTTCTCTTTTTATCTGTGTCTGCAACTTTCTGTACCTCTTTTTTTTGTCTTCACTCTGATTGTCTGTTGCATGCTGTCATTCACAGGAAAATCGGTTGTTTTTCTTCTGATGAATAATATAAATTTTTCATCTCAACCTTTTTTGTTTTTTCTATCACTTCATTTTATTATTATTATTATTATTATTGTCAGAGAGACAGTCCATTCCCACATGCCTGTCCATATAAAATATATCTTTAGTTAAAAATCTAATCTCAGATCTCCACATTTTAGAGGTCTAAGACTTTAATTATTATTATTTTTTAAAAATTATTTATGTAAATCATTTAAATGAAAGAACCGTTACAATATCTATCCACAACACAGCAACCTGTAATTTTACACACTAAACTTTTGTCCTATAATTCGCCTGGTGCTGAGCTTCATGTTCCAGGTCATTTTCGGTTCTTTCACATCAAAAAGGAGATCTGAGGTTAAATCTTTTCATTCATTTTATTTTCTTGTTGTGGTTTTATTTCTCACGTGTCTCATGCTGTAGAACTATGTTTCTGTCATTATAAATCATAGTTCTTTTATCTCATTTTATTTCATTGTGTGTGTGCTTGTTCATTCAGAGTCCGCTGTAGATGGGAAGTGTGTGACTGGATTCGGGCCTTTCTCTTCTCACAGCAGCGACAGCAGTCACAGTTCCCTCTACATGGAGTCTGGTGAGTGTATATATACAAGCGCACACACACACACACACACACACACACACACACACACACACACACACACACACACACACACACTGAGCATTACACAAGTAACACAGCCAAATATGTTCATGAATGCAAGGCCAAAATTAATTCTGGACAGAAATGTTGTGATATCAAGGCTAAAGGTACTCCAATGAAATATAAGTGTCCTGACCATGCAGTGTATATACACACACACACACAGATTCCATCCCTGCTCACTAGCTACAGTAGGGCACAGCAAAATATTACTGTATTTGCGACATGGCTTAGTAGAGATTTATTACACAATGTTCTGTAGCGTTCAGTCCTAAATATTCACTCTGTGTGTGTGTGTGTGTGTGTGTGTGTGTGTGTGTGTGTGTGTGTGTGTGTATTCTCTGTAGGAGGTCTTCAGTATAGTAGTGTGTCTGATGGATTGTTCCGGAAACCGTCAGAGGGTCAAAGTCTGATCAGCTACCTGTCAGAGCAGGACTTTGGCAGCTGTGCAGATCTGGAGAAGGTGAGCACATCTGTCACAGGCTTCGGTCTCTGTCTCACTTCGAAACAGTTTGTCTCATTTGGCTTTATGTCTCATTAAGCTGTTGGCCTCAGTCTGTGTCTCACTCAGATGCGCGTCTCCCTCAACTACTTGTCCTACCTCAGCTGCGTCTGATTTTTGGTGCATGTCTTGCTGTGTCTCATTTGACTGTACATGTCACTTGGCTGTCCTCTCAACTGTCTCTCTCGGCTGTGCTTCTCGCTTGTCTGTCTCACTCAGCCTTCTGTTTCTCATGTTGCTTTGTGTCTCGCTCAGCAGTGTCTCATTTCCCTCCGCAGGAGAATGCACACTTCAGCATCTCCGAGTCTCTGATCGCAGCCATCGAGTTAATGAAATGTAAGATGAGGGCAGAGGAGGCAGAGGAGGACGGAGACAGCGACTCTGAGATCCAGCAGCTCAAACAGAAGATCCGTTTGCGCAGACAGCAGATCCGTCGCAGCCGCCTGCAGACACCCAGCTCTACACACCCCAGTGAGATTGACCTCCTTATGACGATAACACATTACTCATTTTAAAGCTTAAATTAACTCTGTGCACATACACCACATTGCGTATTAAACTGGACTTGAGCAAGGCCTTTAACCCTCAACTGCTCAGATGAGATAGACGTGGCTCTGGATAAGTGCGTCTGCCAAATGCTGTAAACGTAATGTAAATGTTTTGTTTGTTTGTGTGTGTCTCTGCATTTTCAGCTCATCCCTCCACAGACAGTACTGGATCATTGCAGAGCTCCATGAATTCCCTTCTTCACTCTGACTCTGGATCAGCTGATGAGTTGGAAAACACTTTGTTGAGAGGTAGGGGTTAGTGTAGGGATCGTGCTGTTTGTGTAAAAGTCTGTACCGCATTTAACATGCATTCGAAATGGGAAGCCAAAGGTTAATGATATGCACGCATTTGCACTCCAGGCAACACAGTGGGGAAACATGAATGCCTTTATCTTTTTTTATTTTCTTTTTTTAACCAGCGAGCTAGCCAGATAAATGTGATGAGTTGTGTATTTTACGTGCTGTACATTCAAGTAGCGAATATGTCTACAGTATATGGTGGTTGGTTTAAAGCAAGAACTTGTATGGGTGTGTATACAGGGTGTGTGTATAGGTACCATATTATCTGTAGTACACACGTACTTTCCAAAATTCACAAATAAATAACATTACAGACGAATATTCACATGCCTGTAAAGAATGCAACATATTACATACTGACCAGTTTTCAGATGGAAACAAAAACCTTATGTTATTGGCTCCTGGGTTTTGCATTAAAGTATAAAAAAGCAAGTGCACTAAAGTTTCTAGAAAAGGTCTTTTGTTTGGAAATAGTGAATGGTTTTGTACATAATGCAGACGTGACAGACATATATAACATTTGTACTACACATAATATGATGCCTAAAATGTATATATGCATATAGTTTTGATCATTATAGTTGTTTTTAATGGTATTGTTATGTTTGTTTGTCTTTATCTGTGTTGTAGATGCAGATGTTAAACAGAGCACAACTTTGAGTGGCAGGTCCTTCATCAGCTCTGAGTCTGTGTGAGTCAACACACACACACACACACACACACACACACACACACACACACACACACACACACACACACACACACACACAC
>JAQMYL010000007.1:16636765-16663497 GCA_030014365.1 Clarias pachynema | reverse complement strand
TGACTGTCATTTGCATTGACTAATTATGAAAATCAGAGAAAGATATCATTTGCGTAATAATTTGGAACACGGTGTATATGAATGAATGTTTGAGTGTGTGTTCTTCTGTGCCTTGTGATGGATTGGCAGCAGATGGATTGGTGTACCCTGTCTTGTGCCCCAGGGTCTCCTGAGATAGGCTCCATGCTTCCTGTGACCTTGTACAGGATAAGCCATATAGAAAATTAATAGATGAATGATTGACTCCATTTTCACACTGTGTAGAAAAGACCTAATTAAAAGACTTAATTTTCTTCTCTTTCCAAAAGAAACTTCTTGCAAACGTTGAATATAGAAAAATGTGCTCAGCTGCTTTTGTCTTCACGGATAATCACGGATAAATAAATGTCACCTCTGCAGGATTAAAATGTGATGTGATGACACTGAACATTAATTTTAGTACAGGCATGTTAAAGTTAAAATGCAGGTCAGTGTTGCTGGCTAAATCAGCTGATCAAATCAGAATGACACTCGGCTCCTGTGCAGCACAGTAGAACGGCAGTTTGGTTAATGGCCATGCAGAAACTGGAACATATTCACTACTGTATCATTTATTTAACACATTTTGGCATTCTGAATGCCTTAAAGTTTGCATGGATAGAGGCCCACACTTATGAGACAGATGTGCTGAAGTGTTTTGTGAGTGATGATATAATAAATTGGATGAAGTCACAGTCTGAGGTCTATCCTGCCAAATTCAGACTCAGACATATCTGCTGTTCCTTGAGAGTTTCAGATTAGTGCTCTTATTCAAAGAGCTGGAATTCTGAATCTGGAAAATATAAAATTGAATTCCACATAAACATGTAGGCAGAAATGAACCTTCTCCTTTTAGTGAAGTGTCTCTGAAAACAAAATTGACAAATCAAATTTCATGGTATTTACATGTATGACACACAAACAGATCACCAATGAAATCCCTTTTGATCCTGAGCTTATGTAATATAACCGTAAGCCAATTTAACTTTGAAATTTTATGACAAAATTTTGTATTTATAATGTACTGTTTCCTGTGTGTTTGGCTAGGATTTCATTCCACGATAAATCACCCCCCACACAAGTTCTCTGTGTAGAGTGCTTCCTTCATGCATGAGGTAAACAGTATTTTATTTGCTAAAGAAGAAGTAAATGATCCAGGGAAGAAAAAAGAAAGGATGGGGTGAGGAAAGAAACTCAAAAGGTCATAAAATGACCATTAAAAGGAAAGAAAGAAAAAGAAAGAAAGAAAAACATATTGAAAAAAGATTTGGATGGGTATAGCGAGAAAGAGAAAGAAGAAAAATAAAATGATGATGAAGGAGTATGAGGAATATCAGCAGAGTGTCACAAAAACACACACACACACTGTAATAAAGTCATGCGTGCCTGAAGTGTGTGCTTGTCTTGTCATCAGTATTTGTGAGGCATGACTGCGTGTGAGATTTTGATACAATGGTGTATTTGCATGTGGGTTCTAGCTCCATTCCCTCCGGGTTCTGCATGCTGACAGAACATTGGACAGCTTTTTGTTCCAGCACTGAGTCAGACGAAGATGCTGGATTTTCCCTTTTATTCTTTTTTCTTTTTCTCCTCCAGTGGTTTCTCTTTCAGCTGCCTCTTCTTGAATCTTTTATTAACATGGTCAGGGTCTTTCTCTGGATTTATCAGGCATTCTATCGATGGTTTGATAGATTGATTAAATGTATTTTATTTTAGTGGTGATACACACTCTCACTTCATTTTAATTGTGTACAGACAGCACAAGTTGTGACATAATACTTAAGTTCTCATGTAGCAGATCTCCTGCTAGTGGTTTTAGAGATTGATGCTAAAGTTCAGTGTTTCAGTGTAATGTTAGTATTTTCTCTGTCATTTATCAGAATATCTGACGAAAATGTTGAGTTCCTGACGGTTTTCATTTCCTTTCTTACTAACTTTATCCATATAAAAGAGTTAGCTCACTAAATCACGACACAACTACAAAACATTAGTAACCTCTTTTCTGCTTCAGGTCCGGCACATTACTGTTCATAACATTGCTTTTACTCAACATTTTGATTTCATTTATGGTGTAGGTTAAACTACAGGCAGATATCTAAGTACTCCAAAGGTTTCATTAAATTCTCTGCAGCCAGTTTTGAGTGATGCTGTGACAAATCTGGCTGGACATACATACAGTACAGACATACACACAGACAAAACATTTTTGAGGACTGGTTTCAAGTCCTCTAATGTATGAAACATAAACATATCATTAAAAGAGCGAGTTCTGATCAATGTACTGTATAGAAAAAAACTTTTTCATTTATATAGAATATATTTAATAGTAAGGAAGGGGGCAATCCATGCCATGTTAAATCATAACACTGAGCTTTTACTTTGGGTATTTTACATATTTTACGTTTGCAAATATGTTTTTGAGCTAATATGACGTGTTTTATCTTATAATGGCGTTCCACATCCGCTTTTTATTAGCTCCACGGTTTCAGAATATATGAGACAAACTGGTTTTAAACTTCCCACAGGAAGAATAAACATGTCTCTGATCCTGATCTGTCCATTCATCTTTGAAGGTTAAGTTTTCATAGTCTACTTTCCTTTTTTTGGAGTATGCCATGCTGTGTCGCACTTCCATTTCTGTTTCTTGAGGATCTTGGTGGCTCGCACGTGCATTATGGTAATTTCTGTGGCTTTTGCATACTCTGTACACAGTAAACTATCGCATTGATTGGCTCTGTTGAGTGACGCGTATAGCCACGCCCACCTCATGGGAAAAAGTGCTAGATGCTGTGGAATAATCTGGTACATAACTGCTCATAACTTTACTTCTACTCAACATTTTGATTTCATTTATGGTGCAGGTTTAACTTCAGGCAAATACCTAAGGACTACCAAAGTTTAATTAAATTCTGTTTGGCAGTTTTGATGCTTTGACAAATCTGGCTTTCCAGATATACAGACAAACAGATTTTCTGAGACTGGTTTCAGGTCCACTGTATGAAACATAAAGCTATCATTGAAAGAGGAAGTTGCCTGATGTACAGGCAAAACCTTTCGTATGTAAACTAGCAGTTAGTTTAACTATGTGCAATTAAAATATCAAACATTACAATAAAAAAATAAATCCAAATGTGTTTACATTTATTACTGTTGTTCTTTTTCTTAATGTTATTACTACTATGACACGTTTAAGTACATTCATATAAACAGACCAACTTTGTGAATTATTCAGGTTTTTTTTTTTTTTTTTTCCAGATGTATTTATTTCTAGATGTGTCTGTCAGGACTGAGGGATTATCCCTGCTTTTTCTTCTTTTCAGACCCAGAGTACTGTTTAGTTTTTGTCTTAATCAGACTGTACAGCAGTGGCCAAAAGCATTAAGACAACATATGCCATGTATTATAGTTCTCCCTGTGCACAAAACAGGTGATGTCACTAATTAGCTTTAGCCTATCTGACTGAAGAGTTGTGCTAATTAGAAACAGCTGGTTTAGTTAATGAAACAAATACACTGCCTGGCCACAAAAAAAGTTGCAAGCTCCAATACTTCATTGGACCGCCTGGTGATTTGATTATAGCTATGGCATTGTTTTGAGAAGCATATGAAATGTAACAACATTTATTTTAGTCCAGAGTTTCATTTATTTCACTCCAGGATCTTGTATTGATGATGGGAGAATCGGACCGCTGCTTAAAGTTATCAAATCCCAAAGATTCTCAGTGGGGTTAAGGTCTGGACTCTGTGGTGGCCAATCCATGTGTGAAAATGATGTCTCATGCTCCCTAAACCACTCTTTCACAATTTGTGCAAGATGATTCCTGACATTGTTATCTTAAAATATGTCCATCAGGGAAGAAAAAATCCATTGATAAAAACCTGATCATTCAGTGTATTCAGGTAGTCAGCTGACCTTAGTTTTTCAGCACATAACGTTGCTGAACCTTGACCTGAACATCAGAAGCAACGCCACATCATAACTCTGCCCCCATAGGCTTGCACAGTATGCACTAGGCATGATGGACCTTGATGCACCCATTCCTCTGTAACAGGGTAAATCTGGCCTCATCAGACCACATGATCTTTTCCAAGTGTTTGTCCTAAGGCTACACAGCTGTTTAGTCCCAATCCATTGAGTTCTCTTTAAATTGTGCTCGTTGAAATGCTCTTACTTTAACTATTAAGGTGTAAGTAGGCTTAGGTGTACGCTCTACTGTTTTTTTTTTTTTTTTTTTACAATTAGATTTTACTACGCACTCATTCAGGATGTTTTTTCCTGATCACATTTTTTTTTTCTCAAAGATTATGTTTCACCACGATTTGTCCAGGTTTTAATAGTGTTGTACTATTTTCAATCCAATTTTAGTAGTTTTAGCAATCACCTTAGTTGTTTTCTTTATCTCTTCTGAAACAAAATAACATTTTTGACCAGACCACAAGAAATGTCTTCTGACATGGTTGTTCAAGAAATGAGACGCTACTCACTGCATTGGTTAAATAACTTTTGTCAACAGAAACATATTTATCACTGCAGTAATTATCCAATAGAAGGCTCTCTAGGTAGTGACATTTTTTTTTTGTTTCTCCTGGCCAGGCAGTGTATGTGGACTTTTACTTTCTGAAGTCAGGTCCACCTTTGCAAAATGCCTAAAACTAGGGGATTCTGTGGCAATTTCCTGTAGGAAGCAATCAAGCCAGCATGAATTGAGCAAGTAAGACCAGATTACTGCAGACACTTTTTTGACTCTTGGAAGTTTTGATGAATTAACTACTAACAAATTTAAATGATTAAATTATTCATATTATCTTGATCGTCATTATTTAAAAAAATGAGAATGACATAAAAACATTGAATTTCACTACTGTAAACCACATTAAAGCTGTGGTGGTAACATGCAATGCTTTAATTAATGATTATTTTAGTTAATTTTTTTTTTTTAATAACTTTTAATAATTTCAATTTAATTTGACATTTTACATCATCGTCACACAAATCTCCTGAATTTGTGTCCACTCATCAATTCAGCAGTGTGTGATAAATAGATAAGAACATAAGTAGTGCAAAATTAAGTAAAGCCATTATTAATTAATTAATACTCATTGTTAATGTGACAGATGGAAAAAAGCCAAATCTATCATGATCGTTTGATTTTTAAATGCTGATTTTTTTTTTTTTTGACTGACATCATTAAGTTTTGGCTTGTGATTGGTCACTAGAGAGCGCTGTTGATCTAATTTTTACATTAATAAATCAGAGAGTCGCTCCTAAACCTTGTTCCTGGTATATACTGTGTAAAATAGAGATTAAACATGTATTATGTATTCATGCTGTGAAAAGGATTTCTGTAAAGCTTCTTTGTGATGCAGCATGTTGTTAAAGGCATTATAGAAATGAATTGTGCAATTTCACATTTAATCTCCAGGTTTTACATTTATCAGTGTAACGAAAAAGAACATCACATTAAACACCATCACATCAGAAAACACCATACCTGTTAACACAACAGATGTAGGGTGTTAAAGAGTGAATTTGAAATAATCATAATTTGGAAACCATCGGTGTGATATAGACATAAAATATAGTAAAATAAACATATATATAAATACAATATAGTAAAATAAACAATAAAATATGTTCTAAAAATAAGAATAAATATATATAAAATGTATATAAAACATTATATAGCATTATATATTTTATATTTATATAATAATTAATAATTACATATTTACAGTATAATCAGTAAAAGTGAATACAGGTGTTAGTTCCAGTTCACCATGCATCTTCCAACTGTCCATTCTGGTTTTGCTACAGAAATGAAGGTTTTTCTCTCGTGTCCTGTCTGGTCACAATTTTGCTGGCAAAGTTTACTTTAATTTAATAAACATAAAAATCAATGTTATTTACATTTATTACATAATCTTCCTGCGATTACTGTTAATTTTGTTCATTTATCGAAATTGGAGTGTGTGTGTGCATGTGTGCATGTGTGTGTGTGTGTGAGAGAGAGAGAGAGAGAGAGAAAAGGAAAGATATGGAGAGAGGTTCCAGATGTGGAATCAGTAAAACAGAGGAACTTCCCGTGACAGTGCAGATTAATCAAAGCTGAGCAAATCTCATCCTGAAATGTGACTTTAAAACATGAAATTCTTCCATACAGAGAAAGAGAGAACAAGTGAGAGAGAATTTTATTTCTGTCACGACACTAAATTTAACACTAGAGAATATGATCTAATCTTACTAATCTAACACTAAAGTAAACTAAGGCTTCATCATATACACATACATATACAGAACACACTGGTGCTTTGCAGATTCTGTGTCTCTGTTGTAGCATGCCTGTTGATCATAATTATCATACAGCGCACATGCACTAAACCCATGTGACCTCCAGCTCTGTGTTTCAGATAACACAGAGTTTTAAAGTTTGCTTTATTTTATTACACACTTGTCTGAACGTTAGATAAACTCCATGGCTCTTCGATAAACCTGATTGCTTTGACATTTACTTTCAGACTCTTCGTTGTGGTGGTTTGATTATTTTCCGCCTTTCACTTTGTGTATTTTTCACTCGACACCACAAATCAGAAGATGATTATAGATGTGGAACACAACCTCACTGGAAATGAGAGTGTTTCTATCTCAGCAATCAGAGTTTATTTAGGGGGAAAATGTAGATTAGAGAACCAGATGTTTAATTGTTTTTTAGAGTTATATACATTACTTGCTCTTTTGCACTTCTGGTTAGAAGTGAAACGTGTGTTGTTGGCTTTTTACTTGTACTCTGCTTTATACAAAAAATGTTTAAACTGCTGCATGTAACTGTATGAAGCTAAAATTCTTAAAATAATTACAAGAAAATATTATATTAAAATATGAAAACTGACAGTGGAACATGACTTAAATACTAAAATAAATTTTTAACTGGCTATAATTAATGTTTGTTTATTTTAAAAATGCAACAAAAAGTCTAACAAAAAGAATGAATAACTAAAATCATTTCATTAAAACTTTGTAAACTTTTTTTTTTTTTTTAACAGAAAAAGAAAAAAAAGAACATTTCTGGAAAAATATTTAAAAAGTCTTCAAGTTTTTTTTTTTTGATAATCCTTATCATTATCATTTAATTCATCTAATAATCTTAATCAGAACCTGTACCCACTGATGACAACCAATCAATCTAATTTATATTACTGACAGAATGCTGATTTTATATATAAAAAAATAATAATAAATAAAAAAAACTTGTCAATCCACATTTAAATTGAAGTCCAAAATGTATATTTTGTGCAAAACAAGTACCAGATCATAAAATCATGTACATGTCAGTGAAAAAGGAAGGAGTGGAGCTGACAGGACAGGAAGTCATGAAGTTGCTTAGATTAAAATCTTTTACATTTCCATGCGATGTGCCTTTTTCCCACCACGCCGAAACGTGTGCTGCTGTTTAAAGCCGGTTTCCATTTTCAGCAGTTAAACATATTCACAGGTATTAAAGCTGCTGTCAGTCTGTTTCAGACCACGAATGACGCTAATGAGCACTTGAGCCTTACAGAACTCTGTGCATAGTTGACCTTTAACCCTGTAATGTACCCTGTGAGGATTGTCCCTTTTTTACCCTGGGGTGAAAATAAAGCAGGGGAATTTTTCCTCACGTCTGCTGATTTATTTGAGATTCAGGATGTGTGGACGCTCTGCAGCTCACTGCAGTGGCTTTACGCCACAAAATCTTTCAGTATTTTATACCGACAATACAAACTCACACAAAGTCAATTCCAGCGAGATGTCTGGAAAGTTGAAAATTATGTTTAAATATTCATATAGACCATACACACACTCATTCTCTTTGTCTGTACACGCTTGCACTCATGCACTTTATGTAGGTTAGGGTCCTTCAGTAATTATGTGTAGTCTTGCATAGTCCTACAGGGATGTTGCTTCTTTCATTGTGTACTGTACTACTGTGTAAGGTTTAAAATGACAATATAAGCCACTGTGACTTTATACACACTTTTATGTTCCCCTTTAACTTATCCGCTCTAATCCACACTCATGCTCTCTTATACACATACTCATCCTCTAATATTACACACTCATCCTCTCATATACACATTCATCCTCTCTGATACAAACTCATCCTCTTTTATACACACTAACCCTCCCATATACCGTACACACACTCTCTCTGATACACACTAATCCTCTCATATACACACTCACTCTCGCTGATACGCACTCATCCTATTTTCTACACACTAATCCTCTCATATACACACTCACTCTATCTGATACGCACTCATCCTCTCATATACACACTCACTCTATCTGATACGCACTCATCCTCTCATATACACACTCACTCTCTCTGATACGCACTTATCCTCTCATATACACACTCACTCTCTCTGATAGGCACTCATCCTCTCATATACACACTCACTCTCTCTGATACGCACTCATCCTCTCATATACACACTCACTCTCTCTAATACGCACTCATCCTCTCATATACACACTCACTCTATCTGATATGCACTCATCCTATTTTCTACACACTAACCCTCTTATATACACACTCACTCTCTCTGATACACACTCATCCTCTCATATACACACTCACTCTCTCTGATACGCACTCATCCTATTTTCTACACACTAACCCTCTCATATACACACTCACTCTCTCTGATACACACTCATCCTCTCGTATACACACTAACCCTCTCATATACACACACGCACTCTCTCTGATACACACTCATGTTCTTTCCTACCCACTCATCCTCTCATATACACACTCAATCTCTCTGATACATACTCATCCTCTCATATACACACTCAATCTCTCTGATACATACTCATTCTCTCATATACACACTCACTCTCTCAGATACACACTCATCCTCTTATACTCACTATACACACTCACTCTCTCTGATACACACT
This sequence comes from Clarias pachynema, assembly GCA_030014365.1. Classification (NCBI taxonomy): domain Eukaryota; kingdom Metazoa; phylum Chordata; class Actinopteri; order Siluriformes; family Clariidae; genus Clarias; species Clarias pachynema. The sequence continues at coordinate 16,654,533 of JAQMYL010000007.1, read as the reverse complement.
CATCCACTCTTATTTACTCATGCTCTCTGATACACACTCATCCTCTCTGATACACACTCATCCTCCCTGATACACACTCATCCTCTTTGATCTGCATTCATTCTTTCTGACACACACTTGTTCTCTCTGACACACACTTGTCCTATCTGATACACACTCATCTTATACAAACCTGTAGTGTACACTGATCTGATGTGTGAGTGTGTGTGCGTGTGTATATGTGTCTGTATTATAATGTTTTACGCACACTTACATATATGTGTGTGTGTGTGTGTGTGTGTGTCTATACCAGTGTGTGTTAGTCATCATGTTCTGACATTTATTCTCGGTTTGGTTTGTAAAGTGTAGTCTTATATGTGTGTTATTAACACTCCTTTGTTATAACATTGTTATTAATATTATTACATGTAGTACTTCACAGAGGTGGGCGTGTCTGCACCATTCACACATGCTCATCACAAAAGAAACATCATGTGTAATACACACACCTCATTTTACACCCCGCACATTTAATGCACACTACAGTAATTGTGCTTTGATAGATCATTATAGATCATTTATAATATACGTATAATTTACGTCATACATTTACTTGTTTGTTTGTTTATTTAATATTTCTTCTGTTATTTAATGTAAATCCTCTCATACTGAAACACTTATTCTGGTCTTATAGAGATTAGAGCTCCAGCTCCAATTTTTGATTTCCGTCTTCTGGACAAATGCTTTCAGATAAATGTGCTTAATTCACACACACACACACACACACACGCACACACAGAGTAAATTTTTCCGTTTTACATAATCTTCACCAAATCCTTTAATGCGAACCAGAGACATACTTTTCTACTTTATTCCTCCTTACATACACCATAATGACCTGTTGTGGGTGGATTTGGGGTTTTAGGTTCTTGTGTTGTCTGTAGCATTCTCCTGCCATCGCGCTGAGGATTATTTTACACTGCGTTACTACTAATGAGCCCTGGGAGCACGAAACATACGATCTGAAGTTAAGCAAAATGTCTTCATCACTCACAGCTCTGGTTATCACCAGCTCAATTCCAAACCTTACTACAACACTAGTTAGGGTCATTTGTGAGATGCTAGTCATATTACAGCTTCAGCCCTGAACACTAGATCATACATATATACAGTAAAATATTGACTGTCAATTGTACAGTAAAGCATTGTCAAATGTACAATAAATAATTGCAAATTATATTTAGAGTTAAGATCTTTAATATCTTACATAATGTAAAATAAATTTTTGTTCAGAATTGTGGAATGTCTTTATTTAAATCCAGAAAACAAAATACAAACATGGCTAGAAACCGAAAACATTTTGCAGTTAGCCTTAGCCTCAGCAAAGCCCGAAACACAAACCAGGAGACAGCGCCTTGTCCCGATGCCAACATAGAAACCCTTCTAAACAAACAGAACAATACTGAGCAACTAAACAGGGAAAACTGGGAGCTTAAATAAGGAACGTAATCAAGACTAATTCAAAACACGAACAGAATCAGGAAATGGGAGATCAGAAACACAAAAGTCAATAAAGACTAAAAAACGAGGAGTATATAGCGTCCAGGGAGAACCCTTACAGGTTAATCCTTTTATAGGCAAGGAGAGTTACTGAGCAGGCTCTTGCTCGAGGACCTAACCATGATATCATAGTGATTCTGGGATTTGAACACACAAGCTACTGATGTGTAACTTAAAGCCTTGATGACATGAAAGGAGGGATTCCAAACCAGAGCCTTACATGAACACAAATAAGATTCAGCCCTCATAGTTCTCTGGAGTTCTTTGGCTTTTATGGCATTTCATGGCTGTAGCTATATAGAAATCATTTGTTCTTGGAAACTTATGGCTGATGGGTGTTTATCAAAATACACTTGTGAGTATGAAGAAATTCTATTTTTTAAACCAATCCTGATCCCCAATTCCCTAATCCCCAACACTTACCCTAACACCTAACTTCAGATTTTCCCTAAGTATCGGAGCCTAAGCTAACCTAGAGAGTGCAACACCACAACAGATCCCCATGTGTGTAGCATGAGCATTTTAAACACGTGTACATGTAGATTTCACACACATGTGCTCCTTTGTGACCTTATGTGTTTGTGATGTTGCTTTGCTCATGCTTTTAAAACATCACAGCATCTGTGTTAAATACAAAATGAATACAACATGCAAATAATCAAAACAGTCATTTCAAATCCAACACACAAGCACACACACACATGCACTCACACGTCGCTCAAAGACATTTATTTTCTTCTTTAATAAAGGCTTTATCAACACAGGGTGAAAACAATTACTTGTGAGTGTGTGTGAGTGTGTGTGTGTGTATGTGTGTGTGTAAGTCATTTTGTATTTAACAAAACTGAAAAAGTGTGCTTACATCCAATTGGCTTGTATAATCAAGTTAACTACAGACAGAACTGATGTGTGTGTGTGTGTGTGTGTGTGTGTGTGTGTGCGCGCGCGCGCGCGCTGTTGTTGTCATTTAATTAGCTGTAGTACACTTTCACTCTCAGTGTTTCAAACAGAGAAGCACTCATGGGCTGTCTCCCAAAACTACATACTGTAGTGGTTACCATGGGAACACATCATAGTGTGGGTGCTATACATGCACAAAATGGCATGCTAATGTCAAGACAGCTAGTTAGTCAAGAACAAGTGGCAACCTAAAATAACGAGGCCAGGAACTACAGAATTAAACATGTTCACATCCTGGTACTGTACAAAAAAAGGTCTATATAGCTAGATTTCCCATTCATAACAACTGTTCAGGGAATGAGTTTTTATGTAAGTCATCAGTTAAAATGACAATTATTATGGGTGTGGCCAATTTGAGTGACAGCTGCATTGCACTCCTTGATGATTGCTATGTATCACTTTAGGTAACCATCTAACTTAAATTGTTATAGTTTAACTTACAACTAAAAATGTAGGAGTTGGAATTTTAGCTAGGCTAAAGTTAGGCTAGCTAGCTTGCGGTAACTGAGGTAAGTAGACATTCATTCTGTTCCTATATAGTCTATCGTCTAGAATTCTACCCATTTGCCCATTTATGGGATTACCAGTGTTTAGGTCGACTCTAGTTCCTGCTACTGTATGTTTCCAGCAAAAAAGATCCCACAGCTTCAAAACCGTTCTTGAGAAAATCGGTTGATGTTGAAAGAAGTTGTTGTCATGGAGGATTGGTCCACTTCCTATACAGTCTATAGTCTAGAATAGCTCACTGTCAAAATATGTATTATATACGTACAGTGGAACCTTGGATTGCTAGTAACTTGAAAGACGAGCAAAATTTAAAAGTAAATTTTAACATAATAAACAAGCAAGGTCTTGACATACAGTACGTGTAGTACTGTATATATGCACTTTGTCTCCTGAGCATCACATGATCACAACAGAGCCAATGTGCGCCCAAACATTCGTGTGGGCGTGTACTGTTTATTATAAAATTGTGACTCGCGAACGCATTTTTAAAAAAATTTTGTGTCCAAGTGTAATGACTATTCTTTTTTAACTGTACTGCAACAACAGCCTCCATGAAGAAAAAGGTTAAAAAGGCTGTAGTAATATCTCACATTTCTGCAAAATCCTTAAAAGGAGGCAAAAGCAAGTGTCATTAGAGAGGTTCCTTGTTAAACAAGTTTTCTGACAGAGCAGTGTTTCCAATAGTGTGTGTGTATGTATGTGTGTGTGTGTGTGTGTGTGTGTGTGTGCGTGTGAAACTTGTCCTACACAGTAGCCCCCGTCTTCTCCTCCTCTCTCAGCTTACTTCAGCCCTGATTCTTTTTAGAGGTAAAGTGCAGGTTAATTTCTATTATTTTTACTTTATATTTTGTATTAATTATTTTTACATGAATACTTATGGGTTGCGGAACATTATTTCTTATGGAAAATTTACTTTGATATACTGTACAAATGCTTTGAAATACAAGCACTCCTCCAGAACAAATTATACTTGCAATCCAGGGTTTAACTGTATGTGATTTGGGACACATCCTAACCTGATGACCTAAGAGCCGCCATCATGCTTAAGAATACCTACTGTACATCATGCACTTTAAAAATAATCTCCATCAAGGACAGTGTATCCCCTGTTAAAAAGGCTTATTTAATTATTTACAGGCTTGTTTTACAGTAAAATAACAAAGTGCAATCATGTTTCTGTCAGAAGTGTGAACAATAAAATTCCTCCTTGTGTTGAAACAGCGCAGGCTAGTTGGGGTGGCTCAAAGGTTAATATGAAGTGACTGAGTTACAAAAAAAAAAGTGACTGAGTTTTTAAGTGTGTGTGTGTGTGTGTGTGTGTGTGTGTGTGTGTGTGTGTGTGTGTGTGTGAAAAGAGATATTTCTTCAGGAAACAGGAAGTTTTCTGAAACAGGAAGTGTCCTCGCCCCGGTCTGGATAGGGGATTCTGGGTAAACAAAAGATTGACCTTGAAGGTGGAAACATTAGTTAACAAGTCCACTGAGGTGTGTGCATGCATGTGTGTGTGTGTTCGTATGCGAGAGTCTCATGCTTTTCTGGAAGACACACGAGTCAGAGTCAACTGTTTGTTTTGCGTATTTATGTTGTTTCCCATAGCTGGGTACAACATTTTCTTCTTTGCATAATTCGTGGACGTTTATGAATAATTCATGTGCACACATGTTTTTATCTTGCAGTGAACCAAGTTTATTGCTTTTAGTCATTCTTTTAACAGCATACTTTAGGAATGTAAATATAAACGTGCTATTAATATGACTGTTGACACATTTCATTCAGTTTTGTTTAGATATATGAAGTTGGGTCTCATTTAGGTCACTATACTCTAAGCTAACAGTATTCCTAAATCATGACACTTTTTTTTTTTTTAAACAAAAACAAAGTTAACTAGCTCATTTGTAATATGCACCCACATTATGTGAAGTTAAGTACCGATGCATGACTGTGTACTTAATAACAACCTGTCCTTTATAAAAATCTGTCCTTTATTTTTATAAAAATGTTGTAAATGTAGGTATAGCTTTAAGACTACTTGTCCTAAAGTTTATATCTGGAAGAAAGAAAAAAAACACACATATGACAGTGCTCAATGCTTTGCTAAATATTCTGCCAATGGTGTCACCACTTTTTTAAGGTCCTATTTATTGAATTTGATTTATTGAATTTAAGTTATGTTAAAACTGCATTAATAATTCATACATTTTCCTAGCTCGCTCTAGACAAAAAAGTAATCAAGTTTATCATGCAGAAATGTAAGTTATTTTTGCTGTAAAAGTCATAAATCCTAACCATGTCTATATCTTAAACCCACTTATCACATGATCTCCACCCCTTAGTATTGATCTGCCTCTCCTTTTAACCATCTTCCACTTCAGCAGTGCATGAATCAAATCGATCAAAGTCAGTGAAATCTGCTGTCATTCCAAAGAACTGAATCAGAGAATTATTTACGTGAGTTATAATGTTCATTTGGACAAGCTGCCCACCTTCTCTGTTATTGGTCTGGCATGATGAATGAAGGCCGGTGATTGGTGCAGCTTCAACACTTCTGAGACGGTGTTTATAAAGTTACAAGGTGAATTAAATTTGCAGTTGTGAAATTTGTGGAATTTGATTATAGTTTGTTGATATTTACCAAAAGAAGACAAGAAAAAGGTGCTGTTACTACGTGTAGTTTAATACTTCCCAAAATCAAGAACCTCCTCATCGTGCTTCTTATATAAGAGTGGATCAGTAGGTTCAGTAGTTGGTAGTAGGTGGTAGATCAAAGGACCTAAAACTCCATCAAACTAAATATTTTCCAGTTAAAGTCTAGGTTCTGAGCTGCATGTTAATGGTGTAGCTCGCTCCAAACCAGGAAATCTGTCCAATTTAATCAAAGAGGAGAAAAGCATACCTGAAAAAGGGGAGTAAGAGAGGCTTTGATTCACACTCAGGAAATGTTTAGAGTGTTTAACAGAGGAAACTGAGGCTCAGACTGGAACGTGAATCCTCAGGAGACACACAGCTTCACATTTCTCCTATTGTAAAAAAGCATCTGTACGCTGACGTGAAACTCAGCACAGGTTTGAAAGTTCACAGGTTGAAGGTGAATTGAGGTGTGTGTGTGTGTGTGTGTGTGTGTGTGTGTTTCAGTATAAGGCTGACTCTGTGAGATAAACATCACACCGTGTGCTGCCCCGGAGGCTGAGAAGTTTCTGTGGTTAGTTCAGATTTTTCCCTGCTGAAATATAAATCTCTGCATCAGAATTCTCTTGTTTTTTTAATAAATGGGAGTTAAAATGAGACACTTTTGTTTTACTGCCCACGTAGAAACGTTAGCCAGGATATTTCCTAACATACTTACTTGTTTATATGATCGTTTGTTAAAAATAAACAATGCATCTACTGTGTTTCAGTTTAACCCTTTAACATTCTTGTGAACTTTTTGCTAGCACACATGTTGGTTCACGTAATCCTATTGGAAAAATAGATGTAACATGATTGAGCCATCTCTATCACATGGTTGAGGGATGATATGTTAAACTAGCTTTCAAAATATTTCTTTAATTAGTATGCCGTTCCAGTTGCTTCATACCATAACATGCTGTTGCACACCCATACAAAAAGTTTTTGGTGCTTTGGAGTGCTGAGGCGATTTCTAAAATCAACACCTGTGTTGTATTAGAGGCAACTGAGTTCTCTGGTGGGCAGGTGAGGAATTAACCTGTGTTACTGTGAAACTTCAGTTAATTAAGGTTTCTCATTGGGTTTAGGAGCCAGGCGACCCCGGTTCTCTTATTAGGTATCATTAGAAACTATTTTGAGTCTTTGCTCTGTTCATGAGATTCACAGTCAACACGCACAGTCTTTGGACTGCAGCCGAACCAAAACTCCCTTGACTGCCTTCCATTTCTGCTTCATTAATATATGAATATAAAGACTTATGCTGGCCAGTATGTGCAGACACATGGAGGATGCTAACAGAAGAATGCTTAGAACCAAAGTTGTAACTTTGGCTTCAAAATTTGGGTGGTTAAGATCTCCACCCATGTAGGGGGAGGGAGGGGGGGCAAAAATATACCCCATTTCTCTTGTTGTTATTCTTTGCTTGCTAATTATGTTGAATCAAGAAAGCCAACCGCATGCATCATGTTTAATAAAAGTTAGTAATTTTGATTCATCATTATAATAAGATTTTTTTTTATTTTTCCCGTTTTTCTTGGAAGTACAATGCTCCCATCCCCCCATGGATTATGCCTATTCTTTGCATTGCATCACTTTTGAGTATGAAAACAAGTAATGACCTACATGAACTACATTATAGAGCTATACTATATGATTAGGTAATTGATGTTTGATGTGTACGTGACACTGAACTGCAAGTCGTAATCCGATGTGGCATGGTTTCCAGATCTGATTTACTGCATCCCTTTATCCCCTGCAGAATCTTTGGAAGGCTGGACTGGACATAGGGAGCTGATATTCTTCAACGGACCAGGGACATGTTCAAGAGGATTAGTGAATTCTGGGAGTAGTCAATCTAGAGATCTCAGAGCCTCAGGTCACGTTAATTGTGACTGCTAGATGAGTGTAAGAACCAGCCACTTTCATGTTTTAACCTGTCAATTGGTTTGTGCACAATTCTCGGGTGACCTTCATTGACTTATAACATTCTATGGATGAGAAGTAAACTGTACCTCTTGAATTAATATGGTCTTCTACAGGATGGTATAAGGATCTGTTTCCATGGCAGAGTGAAGTTTGGGTAACAATAATAAAACAGATAATCTACAGGCTTTGGACAATCTGTCTGTAATTACAGAATAATTATAATGATATACTTATCATCAACATCATCAAGTGCTTTATCAACTTCAGGGTGGATCCGGTGGTTTTCCTGGAAATGCTGGGTATGAGACAGGAATACATCCTGGAAGGGACAATTCATCACAGCACAAACAAACATTTATAAACACTGCCGCATCTGGGGCAATTCACCTGAAAGGTTTGAGGAAATTGAGAAGGAATGCTAAGAAAATACACATGGACATGGAGAGAACTCCAGTTTGTTGTACCACAATGCTAGTTCTATTGCTATAACTCTTTATATGCTTTCAATTTGATGGTAATGTGTGACAGAGATCATTGTGTGATGGTCAGGAGTTTAAACAGTGTGGTACGAGGTGTTGGAGTGTTTTAGATTCAGCTCACTTTGTATTTATATTGTTTAAGAAATCCTGTCCTTATGATGGACACCAGAATCTGTTCTGAATTAAAGCTGCCGCTCTTTGCATCTTGGGGTGTCTGGATCTGAGTGAAGTGCATAGCCACAGAAACACTTGTTGGCAAATTGATCTCTTGGCATGTAGACTTTATCAGACAGGGGTTGGCTTATTATCCAGTGAATTTCAGCCATGATGCAGACAGGAGTGCCCACTCTGCTTGTGTTTTTCTTGTCTCGTTTTTCTACTCTGACAGCACATTAGGTTTTGTGCTTGTTTGTTTTTAGTCACTTTTTCAAAATCTTTACATATTCAAAATTTCTATGGTTCATCAGACCCTCTGTTCCTCCGGCGCTGCCTCAAATGGCCTTGATTTGACAAGCTGGAATGTATTTTCACAGTAATTGCCTTGGGAAGAAGGTCAATTGAGGCATTGGCATGTTAAAAGATGAAGGTGAACTGTTTCCTTAGTGTATGAAATGATTTTAGTGCATAATTGTCCATTATTAGTAGTCGTTTCAGGGTTCTATACAGTCTCTGTTCAAAGTTAAACCTGATGTGGCTGTGACTACGCTCAGAAGTTTTTTTTTAAATGAACCTATTACGACCAGATGTAACATTTGTTTTCAAGACACTTGACAGAAATGCATAGTGATTTGCTGAAATATATATGAGATGGGAAATGTATTATGGGAAATGCATTTTGTTTGTATTTTAAGTGTTCTTAGCTGACATAAAAAAGTTTTTCAGGTTGCATTTCAGATAATGGCTGATAACCTGAGCAAGGGGAGCGACACTGATGCAGAGTACAGGAGTTACTTGGACAAAAACACCAATGACTTAGAAGACTCAGACACAGATTATTACATGTTTGCTGACCCCCCCAGCCAAGGATCAGTAGGTGATAGTAGGAAGAGAAGAGGGGGGGATTTTAGAGCCAGTATTACTGGAAGGCAGGGGTAAAGATTTTTGACTTTCTGACAATCCGACACTATTACAGGTGTTTTCCAAGCTTTTCACAAAGGAATTGTTGTTGCGAATTATACCAGACACAAAAGAAAAGCAAGAGACTCCATTCAGCAGCAAGTGGACCCCAATACAGTGAAGAAAATATATATATATCGCCTCTGGTTCACCGTATGCATTCTCACACTGCCTGTGAGGAGAGATTATTGAAGTTGTTTTTCCAGACTACTTTCCCCAAAGCGATGGCAAGGGACAGGAAAATGATCTGGAGGTAATAATAATTCACAGGTAAGAACATTCACAGCCAAGTACTGGAGTGGCTACAAAGAATAGCTGGAGGACCTGGCACATGAACATGTTACCCCAGTGACGGCATGGGGTGCTCCTCAACTAACAGTACCTGAGGGAGCCATATCTGAGCATGGCTGTGAGAAACTCATTGAAAAGAGTGCAGAGTGTGTGTGCTGTCCACATCGAATGATTTGGCAAGCACCACCAAAGTCATTTCAGTAATCTGATGATGATGATGATGATGATGATGCTGACATAAATCTTTTTATAGACACTATCTGTCATGCGTGCAAGCTATTTATCATCCTAGAAGAAATGTAGCTGTGGATGAGAAAATGGTAGCATGCAAAGCATATTATTTATACATAATCATTTAAGAGAGACTTTTTTTTTGTCAATTATGTCAAGATTTTCAGAAAAATCTGCTTAAAAATGAATATGTCCTAGAATGCTTTCTTAAGGCCTCGTCCACTTAATACTTGAGCACTCACTTGTGCTGGAATGAAAATTAAACCCTTCTCTTATTCATCTTAATATTTATATCTATACAGTACAATACATACTACTTCTAAATAATTTATATATATTGAGTTATATGTCTATTCTCTACATTATTAATAAGAAGAGTTATTTGCACTTCTTTTGTGCTCGAAAACTGTCTTACATTAATCTCATCTGTGTTGCGGTTTTTCACCGACTTTAAATAGAATGCTGTGGAAGAATACATATCACTTTGGAGCCTCACTTATTGTGTGTGTGTGTGTGTGTGTGTGTGGCGGAGCAGGGTTAAAACTACAGCAACATGAAACCTGACAAAGAGGAAGAAATGTTTCCACTAAAGGGAATAAAGAGAGAAAGGGAAGGTCAGAGTGAACGGTCCGAGCGCTGATACATATCACCAAATAAAAACTCTGCGTATGAAATAATATTTTCATATTAAACATGTTATTCAGGAAACGCTGTGCACAGAGCCCCGGGCAAGTCCTGCTGTGGCGCGGGTTCTAACGACACCATTTATCAGATTACACACATATATACAAACACACACACACACACACACACACACACACACACACACACACACACACACACACACACACACACACACTCAGAGTGTGTGAGAGAGAGAGATGGCATCGGCATGCCGAACAGCTCCACATGGGAAAGCTTTCAGAGCAGTGTCGTGTAAAATGCATTAAAATCCCAGGCCTAATAAACCAGTTATTTATAGGACCGTAACAGGCTTGTAGTTTGTCTTGAACTAACCCCAAAAAGAAGAACAGAGACATTGGATCTGTGGTGAAGCACTTAGCACAGCAAGGACCTCTCCGGAATACACAACACCTCTCCGGTCGTCTCTGTGCACCACTCAGCACTCTCAACATGTCAGCCTACAGTGCACTCCACCACATAAAAGACAGGAGGCATATTAAAAATTAGACATAAAAAAATAGAGTTTGTAGTCAAGGTCTTAAAAAAGACAAGAAGAAAATTCTTTCAAATATTCTTTCTGATGTCACTGGAAAAAAATTACATTATTCTTAAATTCATGAAAGGAAGAGGAGACAAAATCTGTTATGATACACTCACAAACACAGCAGGCAAATGTTGCACTCACTTGGTAAATATTCAAGTAATGAAAATAAAATGTTGAGTGGTTAGCACTGTGGCCTCGTACCTCCAGGGTTGAGGATACGGTTCTGTTTGAATTCAAATGTTCTCCCTGTACTTGCTTGGTTTCCTCTGGGTATATGTGTGCCCTGTGAGGGATCGGCACCCTGTCTACGGTGTACCCCGTCTCGTTCCCAAAGTCTCCTGTGATTGGCTCCAGTACAGAATAAGCAGCCTAGAAAATAAATTCATGTGAAATTGTTCTCCAATGCAAAATATGCAATAATCTTCTTTAAAGAGTTGATATTGAGATGTGTCTGCTACTTCTGCTCTGTAAAGTCTTCATAACAATCTAATCTGAGGTGCTTTTTTTATTTTATTTTTGAGGCTAATACAGTAACTCTAAAACTCGGCAACAGAGGTCAATTTTGGTCTTTCTTTTCTGGGACGGTTTTCATGAGAGCCAGTTTCATTATGGTGCTTGATGGGTTTTGCAAATGCACTTGACAATACTGTTCTTGCAAGTGTTGCGTCTTCGTGTCTTAAAATAACAACTGACTGTTATTGTTGTTGTCAATGAATTACCTAATGCCATATGCATTATTTCATAGTTTTAATTAAGTATTATTTCATATTTCAAACTGGTTCTCCAGTATTGTTCTAGAATATAGAAAATTCAAGCTTATGTTCAAACTTATATATACAGTTCTTTTTATATAGTTACTTGTATATACTTTTTATATATTTTGATAAGCTTATGCAACGTAACATCTATCACCATGCAGAATCGCATTAATTGCTCTCGAAGATTTTGTATAGATGATTGCGAGAGTCAGACCACAGCTTAAAGCCTTCTATAACACATCCCAAAGATTCTTAAAGTCTGGACTCTTCCACGCTTTCAGAATTTGAGCCTGATGAATTCTTCAACTCTTTCATCAAATTGTAAAATATGTGGAGCTGTTCTGTAATATGGGAAAAAATCTGGTTATTTTCATATTCAGGTAGTAGATCTGATCAACAAAAGCAACCCCAGATCGTAACACTGATCCACATGCTTGTACTATAGGCATCAGACATGATGCACCCATCACTCCTTAGCAAACTGAAGCATTTTTTAAAATTACCCTCACAGACAAGTAGGTATTGTAAGGCTCTATAGCTGTTTATTCCCAATCCCTTGAGTTCTCTTTGCATCATGTGTGTGAAAATGCTCTTGCATTCACTGTTAAACATAGATGTGAGTTCTGCTGTTGTTTTTTAATGATCTGATTTCACTAAGCATTAAAGTGAACTCCCATCACGCTCATTCAGGATGTTTTTCCGACCACATTTCTTCCTCAGAGATGATGGTCCATCATTATCCTTCCAGGTTTTTAATAATGTGTTTTACAGTTCTTAAACCAATTTCAGTAGTTTCAGCAATCTCATTTGCTGATTTCTTTTCTTGATGCAGTGCAATAATTTGTCACTTCTAAAACAAAATAACATCTTTGTCACACCACTGGATACAGTATGTCTTCTGACAAGGTTGTTTAAAAGCTACACACTACATCGTTTAAGATTAAAAAAAAATAAAAAAAAATTGTTGCCAACTGAACCATATCAGTTACTTCTGTAATTATCCAATGTAAGGGTCTTAAGTATTTGCTTAATTAAATTCAGGTGGTAACGGATTATATACAGTATATCCTGCCAGCCTCCTTGTGTTCGGGGATTACCATCAGAACAGACACTGACAATCTTAGATTGAATTAGATTCCTTTAATATGGCCGGTCATCTACAACCAGTTTGTCTCGGGAAGCCCTAACAAAAACGAATTACTATAAGTACCATCAAATAACGAATAACATTATCGTACCTTAAATATACAGAAATAGAAAAAAGTAGAAAAAGGACTATGTGAAAGTAAAATAAAAATGAATTCAAAGAAATCACCAAATAGACATGGCTGACAATAAAACAAAACAACCTTCTATTATATTCTATTAGACATTTTTGGTTACACTGAGATCGGCGTCTGCACAGTGGCGGGAGCATCATTTTGAACATTACACTAGACATCTTGGTTGCTTCTTTGACAAACCCCATCTTTACCTGCTCATTTACTGTACATTTGGTGGACATGATACATTAAGTGACTGGAATTGTGTAGCACTAAAGCACATACAGTACTGTACATTAATTTCGATTTCAGTTTATCAGGAACTGACACTGAATAGCTTTAATCTTTGTTGGACTTTGTTAAAAAATCTAACATCTGAGACACTATTTTTCTATTAATATAATTTAGAAATTCATTTAGATTAGATAATATTTAATGTACTGTACATGACAGATCAATTCAGAAATCAGATAACACAATGTTCTCCTTTTCCTCTTATGTAATTCATGGCTAAACACTACGCAGCACTATCATTCAGCTGGAGACGTGACAATTCTTACATATGTACAAGCAGAAGTGTGTTCCTCTCATATAACATAATACACTACATGACCTGAATGATTATTCTCCTTAAAAATAAATCTGTCAAAAGTATTGCGGAGAATCTTATTCTATCTGAAGGTAATGGGTTTTTCCGAGGGTGCATGCCATTTCAGCGCACTCCGTAATCATTTTATGAAGAGGTATCGTCATACGTTATGGAAAAAACCTATGCTCTTCACATCTACCACACATCTGCTTTTATAAACGATGAGTATGACCTCTCGATCACCGTGATACAGAAACTAGTCGCTTTGTGTGTGTGTGCTGATGCGGTCGTGCTCATTTTAGATGCAAAACGCTGGAGAATGGCTGAAGAGGCTGGCTGACAGCTCAGCACAGGCAGTGTATTCAGTATGAGCCAAAGCTCCTGCTGCCTGGTGATCATTACGTTTTTTGCCCCACATTTATGCCCATGCTGATCAACACCACATTTCAACCTGTCAGGTTTCATTGTGTGCAGGAGAACGTGCTCTATATTAACCCCAAACATCTCCTCGGGACTGTGAATTAACAAGAGCTTTTCACAAAACCTATTAACAGATAATTTAGCCCTCTCATGTGCCAAGTGCTGTTCGCTGGTCTTTATTTATTTATTTATTTCATTATTTATTTTAGATATATTTGGTCTCTGTAATTTGTGCCATCTTTATCTTAGTGTGTGAAATCATCAGCTGGAATTCATTTACCCCCATGTTCCTTTATTTCCATAAAGCCCTCGAGACCCCAGGCTTAAATATACCAGCTATTTTTTCTTTTCTCCATACTGAAAGAGCAATGCATGTCAGAGTCCCTCCATCAGTACAGCTCTGTTTGAAAGAGAACCAGATGGAACCAAAATGAAACAAATTATGATAAAATGTTACATCATAAACTTACATAAAAGGTGGCCAAATTTGTGCAGTGTTTGGTGAAAAGCCAATGCTGATGATTCTTTTATTAAAGTTGGCATTGCCAAATTATGGTTTGTTGTAAGAATGTTTCTTAAAGTGGAAAAGAAAAACAATCATTTATCTTAAGGAAGTACTTCATCCTGGTCAGAGTGGCGGTGGATCCGAAGTCTATCCCAGGACCACTGGTGTACGATATGTGAATACATCGTTGATGGAATGTCGCTTCATCAAACATGCATTCACACCTTCTAGCTAAAGTTTTAGTCACCGGTCTATCTATCAAGAGGATTTTGGGGAGAAGCTCGGAGATGATTTGTGTCTTTCAAAACTTTCTTGCTGATCAAAGTTTCTGCCTTTAACCCTTGAATTATTCTCTGAAACCAGGCTGATAACTGGAGTGGCAGCAGCAAATGTTTCATTCTTATCCCCAGAAGTTCTTTTTTAGCCCCTCTTCAGTTTCTTTTTTTTCTTTTTTATTACTCTTCTTTTCGAGAGAACATGCAGCTGCACAATGTAGGAGCGTTGCTGTTGTCCTTTTATCTTAGGCTTTGATCCAAGCAAAAGCACAAGTGTACTTTGCAACCACTGATGATTGACATTCTGAGGTTGGGGCATTTGACACACTTTTATCACAATCTCTGGGTCTATTAGATCTGATCTTCATCAACATTATCATCATAATCATTATTTTAATGACCGAAAATCTGTTTCAAATCTCACTTTCTTGCTTTTGATTCTGTTTGTCTTATTCTGCTTGAAAGTCTTTTAATTGTTGAACAATAAAATCTATGAAATTGTATTTGGAAAGATTTCTTTAGGCAGCTTGTTTGTCACAATGCCACAGTTTTGTCATAATGGATAAATCAGCCTGCATTTGTGTTTGTGGTAATTTAAGTATGTAATTTAGTATTAATAATACGCTGGCTGAGTTTGAATAAAAACATAGCAAACTTACACTTTGATTGTGTTTTTTTTAGTGAGTCACCGCCAGCAAATTAGATCAAAGAAAAAAGTTTTGTTTTTACACAAAACATTTTTAGTCACAAAGATTGTTGAAGATCATGAGAAACATTCTAAACAATACAGAAACTTCAGTTTACAGCATCACCAGCCTCCTTCTTTAACAGTTTTAATTTCAATTTGGTACTTGGCTGCATCATCTTATCATAGTATGTGTCATATACAGTATGTGTCATATACTGTCATTTCCATCCGTGCATCTTCTAACTGCACATACACCTGTGGTCTCATAAGGTTATAACACGGTTCAAAATCCAGTACAAAACAAGAGTAGCACACATACTGTAAGTAGATGCAATGAACCCAATGGCTTCCCACACATAGCGTGCGCGTCTCATTTATCTTGTACACAAAGTGTGCGTGTCTTTGAAATGGTGTGACGTTATTTCTCCGTTTAGTTTTTTTTTTTTTTGTAAGTGCATCATGGCTCCCAAATGAACCAAACCAGTGCTAGTGATAGCATGAGGAAGAAAAAAAGAAAAGTATTGATTTAAAAGTGAAACATAAGGTTGCACTACAGTACAAATTAACTTTACCACAATGATTACAGAATCACACAGAGCTCAAGTATGTTACGTATATAATCTGGTGCGTGCACAACATCCAAATCAAAAGCATTTGTCTCAGGTTCAAAATTCCAACCAATCTTCATGCAAAGTCCAGTGTCATCAAATAGTTCTGTTCTCAACGTTCAGCTGTTTATAAGCATATTCATGTTGGACAGTGTGAGCACCAAGGTTGCTCAGAGACATTTTTAGGCAATTTTAACCAGAGGAATTCTGGGACTTCTTCGAAAAACATGAACTTGATTCGGACGAGACTGATGATTGATATTCTGAGGTTGGGGCATTTGACACAATTTTATCACAATCTCTAGGTCTATTAGATCTGACCTTCATCATGGGGAGATCGCTCCACACACACACACACACACACACACACACACACAGACCGTCAAACCCCTTAACCCCACTATGCCACCATGCCAGCCAGTATCGATCTATATGTACTTCAATTCCATTTAAATAGATATAGTGGTGTGTAGTCCGAGATCAAGTTAGCTCTGTGAACCAACACATTTAGATTGAGACACACTGAGAGCTGACTCGCAGACAGCAAGGTATATTTAATTTAAAAGTATACATTACTGCATATTTTCAGATTGATGGGCTCTAATTTTATGGCATTTGGTGATATTCTAAATACAAGAATGTTTAATATTTTTAACGTATAAGAACTGATGTTGTTACATGCAGAGAAGATTTCATTCTTGTTCTGAGCTGATTCTGAGAGACCACTGGGTTTAGTGACCCCCCCACACACACACACACACACACAAACACACACACACAAAAAAAGAAAGTTGAGCTGTGTTAGACTGGTTCTATTTGATCTTCTATTGTTAGACACAAAGCCCTGCTTGGGTCTGAAATAAAAAGAAAAATATCAAGTTTCATTTAATGAAAAATGTCTGTGGATCCAGATTTTAGGGTCACCATGTATGTATGCTGTTTTTTCAATTTGTTTAGCCTTTACTCACACTCGCTTACTAACTCACACACACACACATGCATGTTCTCCCCATGCTTGTTGGGTTTCCTCCACAGTCCAAAGACATGCAGATTAGACCAACTGGTGTTCCCAAATTGCCTGTAGTGTGTGATTGAGCATGTGAGTGTGTGTGTACAGTATGTGTGTGTGCCCTGCAAAAAACTGGCAGCCTATCCAGGGTGTACCCTGCCTTGTGCCCTAAATCTCCTGTGATAGGCTCCAGGCCCCTGCGACCTTGTATGCAAGATAAAGATGATAAAGATGATTCCACTTCCGCTTTTAACTAAACTTAAAAACGCTTCTATGGAAACATAAAATTTCCTAATCTGACTTCAGCAATAGTCAGGCAAAGAGGAACAGTTACTGGTCAAATGAGTTGTTTGGAAGGTGAAAGTGTCGAGGCTTATTGGAGAGCTACTGTATATCAACTGGTTTGCCTGAAAGAAAAGGACCATTTCATCTAGTATGTATAAAAAAGAGCATGGAAAGTGCTGTTTTAACCCCTAACCAGTCCAACTCTTTTTTTAAAAATTATTATTATTATTATTATTATTCTGACTCTGAACAACTAGGTTCTGTGTAAGAGCCCTAAAGTCATTATTGTTGGTTCCCTTGTTCCTGCACATATGATATGTTAACACCTGAGATGAACACCTGAACTATCAGACATGATATGTATCCACACTGCCCCCTAGTAGTTAGAATGTGTACCACATGATAACCCCCACCTACTACCGCCCCCA
>JAQMYL010000007.1:16625103-16635905 GCA_030014365.1 Clarias pachynema | reverse complement strand
AAACCAAGACAATGCTCGTTTTTCAAGTCAAAATGTATTAAAAATCTTTGCTCGTCTTGCGGAACACTCGTAAACCGTGTTACTCGTAATCCAAGGTTCCACTGTACCAGTAATATGTGAGTGAGTGTGTGTGCTTGTGTGCCCTGTCATGGATTGGCACTGCATCCAGGTTGTACTCCTAAAGCCCTGGGTCTGCTAAAATTGGCTCCAGCTCTGCCACAACTCTGTACAGGATAAGTCGCATAGAGAATGAGTAAAAGGTGGGTGGCTTCAAATCATGTCAATGAGTTCATGAAATATTATAAATGAATTTTACTGTCAAGTCACTTATTTATTTCAGTTGCACACTAATTTAATGAACACTTGAAATGTAAGAGTGATTCAAAACCAATTCATAAATCTATTACGCACAACTTTACTAAAAGACTGATAAATGGGGTCCAGTATCAATAACTTGATCCTGAATGCCAATAACAATTTTTTTTAACCAAAGTTCCTTTACAAAGCCCTTTTTCTTACTGATGTTAAGCTTTGGATGGCTTTCTTGCAGTTCTCCTCCGGGCTCTTAGATTTACTTCCCTATTAAACTATAGTTTAGTGGGAGTCATCAGAGAACATCTGCACATGGCTTCAGGTGGTGGTCTGTGAGAACTTTTAGATGCAGATGGTAAAGGGTTCCTCTGGGAGCACCAGGGTTGATCACTACCATTTCTGGAGCATCTCAAGTGGCACTCTATCATCCAGAAGAAAGTCAACCTGCATCTCCGCGTGTTTGTCACTCAGTCAGAGCAGCAGTTGGCAAAGTGCAGTTGTAAAAATGTGAAGAGATGCCTGAGGCACCAAGACATTCCTAAAGAAGTGTTTCCAGCAGCGCAGCAGTAATTTCTCCACCACAGATCTCAGAGCTGCCTTTAAATCTTCTCATATGGCAGTGATTAGCTGGTTTTGTTGCTCTGATGCTCGTCGTGCGGGGAAACCTTCAGCTCTTCAGAACCTCAGTCGAGCCGAGCCCAATACTGAGTGACTCTTAACCACCTTCATCATGTTACACGTGTGTCACTGAGCATTAAACAGTAAATTAACACACAACATGATTATGGCTTTATGACTGCACGCAGCTCAAAGAAATTCAAACTGGGTCTTTTATGTTTTATGGCAAAATAGAACAATTAAAATGTCATTTCCTGTGAAGGTCTATTAGAAAACAGTTCATGTGTCATTACAGTAATGTCTCGATAAACACACTACTTCATCCCGTCACACACTGAGATATTTTCTTACATGAGAAAGTAAAACAGTGTCAATATAGATTATGGAATAGTGTTTAAATCTGTTTCCACCACAAGCATTTTAATGAACCGTCCTTTAAAACATAGTGAGGACATGCCTCCAGAGTAATATTGGTAATGTCATGAGCTCATTTTAGATTTTATAATATTTATATATCTTCCCTTTTAAATGGGCTTGCCTGTTTTCATTGAAGGCTGAAATGTCTTTATGATGGGTCATATTTCAGTACTGTTTTGAATGTGCCTCGGTTGAATTTACTGTATTGGAATTCCCTTGGCCATCTTTAGGACTCAAGTGAAGTTTGTTAATTTGGTGCTGGATGAGGATCAGTGACATCACAGAGGATTTACTGCAATCTGACACTGTTTCCTTTTTATCTCCAAACTCAACCATTTGATGGTCGGATTGTGCAGGTCGGAATTTTACTCGCCCGTCTCCTCCATCTGCACTCGTCTAGTGGGGTAGCAGGTTTGCGAGCTGATTTTCAGAAATGTATCTGAAAGAGAAGAGGAAGAAGAAGAAGAAGAAGAAGAAGATGAAGAAGAAAATGATGGTGACTGGCTGAAGTATTTTTTGTTGGTATATTTTCACCTTAAAAAACCTGAGAAGTATTTAGTGGAAAAAAAGGTTTATGAAGGAAATGGTCACAGTAAATTTCCTGGACTGAAACTTCATATGAGAGACGTTAACGTTATAATTCATCAATTCGGTTATCTTCAAAGTAAAGCTATAATCAGGAGCACATGCAGGTCACGGTGTGTGTTTCCCTGTTTAGCTCAGGGCTCAGTTTCTGCTGTGTTTAGAAACGCATGATGGCTAACTGTGTTTAAACCCAATTCTCACTGAAAGAAATTAAAGCAACTCACACTGGAAAACACAGCAACATGAAACATATGACCTAATGCCACTCAATGCATGTGTTTAAGAGCACAGAGTGTGAGGATAATTATAGTCGCTCGACACCTGCATTCACATCGAGTGATGTCTCTGTCCCTCAATCAGTCCTTGAGCTGAGTTTATCGATCTATAGAAATGAGAACAAAACTATTACATTCACAAGTTTAACCTGTGGACAAAACATCAACATGGTCTGCACATATATGACAATTTTCTTTTGTGCCTTGGATAACAGATCAATCATCTTTCATCCTAAATACTGCACTAGTAATTTTGAATACATGCATAACTAAGTTAGTAGATCGCTAATATTAGCTAGCACAAGCAGCATCATTTTGTGACATTAGCACACAGTAATAATGAACCAGAAAATTCATTATTCTGTATATAAAAAGCATTATCGTCTCTCTCAGTGTCAAATCACACAAGTTCTTTAAATAATACAGTGACTTAATGCTTGTCACCACAAACTGCTCAGCAAGTTAGAGGCTACCAAGTTAGTTAGAAGACTGCTTAAGTGATTCATTTGTAAATGACTCAATAAGTGAGTCATCTGAGTTTCTTACAGACTCCTTTCAAATGACTCTGAAAACGGTTCACTTCCATGTGCACACTTAAACATAACCTTAGAGGGTTATGTACCCAGTGTCTTTTGTCGTAAACATAGAACACAGACTGACTTTAATTAATTTTTTTTTTTTTTTTTAGAATAATTATGCTTCGGGATGAGCAGTAAGAGTTCTGATTAGCAGTGAGACTTCTGGTGCCTATAGAAGCTCATATTTGTTTTTTTGGATGCTTGCATCATTATATTATTGCATTATTACATCAGGGTGTTGTGGAAGTGGCTTGTTATGGTGACAGTTCTGCTCAGACACCGTGATTAGACAGGATTCTGGACTTGGCAGCCTCGGCTGAGCTAGACATGATAATGGCCAATTATTTCTTGGAAACAGAAAACTGCTGTCCAGACGGAACAGTTAAATGTGGAACCCGATGAGCTGGAGGGAGAGCTGTTCACATCACTTGACCGTACTTCTCACATGACTGTACTGCTCACATCATTTTGCCGTACCGTTTACCTTTTACCTTACTGTACTGCTTACCGCATCCCCATACTTCTTACATGACCATACTGTTCACATTATTTCACCATACCTCATAACTTTTGCATTACAGTACCCCTCATACCATTATACTTCTCACTTAACTGTGCTAATCACAAATCTGTAGTGTTTACTATAGCTCTCATTTCACCATACCTCTCACTGTACTGTACTGTACCACTGAAGATCTCTTCCATATCATACTGCCACCCTGATAGCCTAACATCACTAAAATAACTTAACTGCTAGTGAACTAGCTAAAAAGAGTTTACCAAAGCAGTAAAAATATGTACAAATGTTCAATTTGCACAAATGTACAAATATGTACGTGAGCCTTTGTAATGAAAAGATAAAGTGTGTTTAATAGTAAAAAGACATTTTTTTTAAAACAAATCCAATGAAAGCAACTAATAAGGTTTATTTAATGACACACATAAATCCACAGCCAGTTTGAAGTAAAGTCTACGTGACGCATTTACTATATTTTTTATTATAAAATACGAAGTGCCTCATTTTTTATTTTGGATCTACACAGAAAATACTCTGTGTTTTATCATCCTCATTAAAATCCTGAAGAACAGAGAATTAAGATCAGAGAAAAATAGCACCATCCTTTGATCTTTTATTTTTATTTGTTTTTAATTAAATCAAACACATGAGAGCTCAATAATAGTGTGTTTTCTTAATTTCCCTCCATAAAACAGTATGAAACAATCTGCTGCCAGTTGATTGTACAGTTTCTCTCAAATTGATGATAACTGTGTGATCATGTTCTGTTCATTCCACACTGATCATTACTTTGTGATGATGTTCTGTTCCTCTCTAAACTGATCATTATTCTGTGATGGTGTTCTGTTCATCTCTAGACTGATCATTACTGAATAATGATGTTCTGTTCCTCTTTAACCTGATCATTACTTTGTGATGATGTTCTTTTCATCTCTAGACTGATCATTATTGCAGGATGACGTTCTGTTCCTCTTTAAACTGATCATTACTTTGTAATGGTGTTCTGTTCATCTCTAGACTGATCATTGGTGTATGATGATGTGCTGATTCTCAGACTGATCATTACTGCATGATGATGTTCTGTTCCTCTCAGATTGATCGTAACTGTGTGATGATTTTCTGGTCCTTCCAGATGTTCTTACACGATGCTTCTGTAGTATCAATCTGTGTTCACGTGATGGATCTGAACAGTTAAGTAAAACTGCACACAGCTAAGCAAACACTACACTAATTACAGAAAACATGCTAACGATTGCCTGAGACCAGAAACCTTCCAACCTTCTCCTCCATCATCCTACAGTCCTAGACTGAACAAAATCATTGATACAAGCACTTGTATCAATGATGTAAATCATAAAATCATGTAGTTCTTCTTCGCCTTCTTATCCATCACTTCTTCTCCAAGTTCTCCATCCACTTCCTCTTTTTTAATGTACTTATTTTCTTTACATTCTTCTTTATGCCACATTCTCCTCCATCTTTTTCTTGTCATTGTTTTTTTTTTTACTTCTTTTTTCACTTTCTTTTTTTTATCACTGTTACTGCAAAATGTAGGGGTTTAATACTGATATACAAATGTTTTGGTAGAAAATAGTAAAGTATATAAAAAACAGAGTGATGAATAATGAACTAACTCAGGAAATACCATAAATCTCCTCTTTCCTACAGTAAAGGATGCTGTGTCCTATTGAGGAGGCAGAATGAAAGATGTTCAGTTAGGGATTTGCTTCATCACATTGACAACATCATCAGTTTACTGATGGCATGTGCAAAAATACACAACCTATTTACTATGCAGGCCACACACCACAGTGCATTATGGGCACATAGTTTAGACACTAATGTGTTGCAGTTAGTGCATTGTGGGATTTTATAACGCAACGGATTTTCTGCATTATCCTCAAATTCAACAAAATAGAAGACAACTACACTCTATGGCACCATAAACGGTTCTCTGGTGGGTCTCTATGGTGGAAGGTCCTACAGTGCTGTGAAAAAGTATTTGCCCCTTCTTGAATTTAGTTTTTTTGCATATGTGTCACACTTAAATGATTGAGATCATCAAACACATTTTAACATTACACAAAGAAAATGCATGTAAATACAAAATGCAGTTTTTAAATAAAATAAAATAAAATAAAATAAAATAAAATAAAATAAAATAAAATAAAGGTTTTGGAGTGGCCTAGTCAAAGTCCGGATTTAAATCCGATAGAGAAATTGTGGCATGACCTTAAACAGCATAAACCCTTCAATATGTCTGAATTAAAACAATTCTGCATAGAAGAGTGGGTCAAAATTTCTCCACTGAGATGTGAAAGGCATGATTGCTGTTGTTGCCGCCATGGGTGGCACAGCCAATGGCACAACCATAAGGCCAGGCAGTTTTGGACAGCTTTTTTCCCTTAATAAATGAAATTACCATTTAAAAACTGCATTTTGTATTTACCCAGGTTATCTCTGTGCAATATTAAAATTTGTTTGATGATGTGAATCATTTAAATGTGACAAGTATGCAAAAAAATTAAAATCAGGAAGACGACAAATACTGTTTCATGGCTCTGTATATAGAACCCAATAACTGAGTGTTTCTCTTTCAGAGCAGGTTTTAAGTAGAGGTGAAGAATGTTTAAGAGTTTAAAAGGGTAATTAGTGAACAGGGTGTGGCTAGAATCCTGTTTCCTGGCAGTGAGAATTCTAAATGTAGTCACAACCAGGTATTCATCTCACTCCGATAGTACACAAACACATGAACTAAACATACCTAAAACCTGCTTATGCTAAGAACAGTTACAAAATGAAATGTACTTATCAAATCAAAGTGTAATTGATTGTTTATCTGTCTGTGTGTATCTGTCTCACATATTTCCTGGTGTTATCTAAAAACCAGTACTGATGAAAGTTTTCTAAAGGTTTGCACTTGAGATGTGTATGTGATCTAACACTCTCACACATACTACACCACACACACTGTTCTGCTCTGTAAGAACACAAACGCACGCTCTGTGGAATTTCAGATGAAGATAACGACGTGAGGAACCCGGCTCCGTCTCCAAAGCTCTTGTGCTGTTAATCTGTGCCACATGCAGGCTTCAGCTTCAGAGAGCGCGTGCGAGTAAACGCAAGAATGTAATGGGAGTGTCAATGCGCATGCGTTTATTTTCTCACTGGATGATGTGATTATGAGTGTGAAACGCAGACGAGCTGAGCGGTGAACCCTGGAGCACACCCTGTATCACATCTCCTGGTTTAATGAGATGGTTTTCACACACCACAGGATTTCATCTGTCACAGATCTGTGTCTGATTACTGAGGGTCAGGATTCATAATCAAATTGAACTGAATGTTAACCTGATTGGCATTTTCTTAGCTTATACCGTGATGTTTGACTACAATTCAAAGCAAAGCATATGAAGCTACACAATGTTGCCCTTTACGCATAATCAGTCAGCCAAAATGTGTTCATTGTAAGAAGTTTCCTTCTTTAGTTTAACACTGGCGCTACAGCACTAATGTTGAACCTAGGAACATTATAGTCTCCATTTTTTTCTGAGTCATCAATATCATATGGTTATATGCACAAAGTGATAGACACTGTAAGTGGGGGTGTTGTCAGCACACCTATGGCCCTGCCTCCATCAACTTCCTTTTACTGCACATGACCTTTTTTTTTTTTAAGGATTTAAACTTATATTTGCCTAACTTTCATATCATTTAGGCTTATTCCTATGAAATAAATAACATGGCCTAATATTATTAGGGATGTAGTGTGGTGATAACTTTTAACTGCTCCAAGACC
Organism: Clarias pachynema; assembly: GCA_030014365.1. Classification (NCBI taxonomy): domain Eukaryota; kingdom Metazoa; phylum Chordata; class Actinopteri; order Siluriformes; family Clariidae; genus Clarias; species Clarias pachynema. Next base: position 16,628,804 of record JAQMYL010000007.1, on the reverse strand, counting down.
ATAAAAATACGTTTGTACAGGGTTTATAGTCAAATGTTGCCAAGCAACAAACATTTTCTTCTCTCCCTACGAAGCTGATTGAGAGGCTGTTTTATCAATAATTTGTAGACTCAAGTCAAGGCAATGTTTTATGCTAAGCTGTACACGCCTAAATACTTTGACCAAGTTATTTACTGACTTGACAATTGGCAAATGTAATGTTTAAAAATCGCTGCCTGTAGAGCGGCTAGCTAGCATTAAATCAATGGAATGTCTGAGTCTGGTTGTGCTAAGATATCTTCATACTGTATTTATATACTGTATACAGTGTATATGCTAGTATTTTTCATAAAATACAATAATATCTTACTTGTCATATTTAATATCATTTCAGTATTAAATCTTCTCTGAGTGAAGTCTATTCTGAATGTGACTCACATGCCTTGTGTGTTTCAGTGACATTAACCCATGTAAAGAGTCCCAGACAATTGCTGAATAATTCGGTGTTTAGATTGTACAGTTTGTCACCATCAGAATACATTTTAAAGTACATGTAAAAAAACAAAACAATAGTCCCATGTTTCTGATTTAGATTAAAGTGACATTTCATTCTTTTATTTTTATCTGAGTGTAAATGAAACTCTTCGCTACTTTTCTTTGCAGGTCCCCTCTCAGCTCTGGAGGCTGCTGCTCATTAGATTTATTAGATTAACTAGAATTCTAGTCACATCTGGACTCGCACCTCTGTCCCCCGGCGAGCTCAGAGATGGAGAGATAAAAAAGAAGGAAAAAAGTGTAGTCATGTTACCGCCACATTTTCCCTGCTTTAAACAGGAAGAATGCACAGTTTTATTATGATTATTTTTTGCAGCTCTCTTTCTCTCACTCTGCGTGTGTGTGTGTGTGTGGACAAAGTGACACATTTAAATGAGAAACAGGGGAGCGAGTCTATAGCATTTTCCAGTCTGGTCTTATTATGGTCAATCCCTGTATGTCATATCATTCTTTAATAAATTTTAAAAATTGCAGTCGTTGGCAAATTCCTGTAACACTTGCGTACATGCTGTAATATGAAAACACACCATCCTGTCATTCAGTATTTTACTAACAGTTCTCACACATCTACAGAGTGGATAAAGAACCTCAGATGGTCAGAGATTTATAACTTTAAGGACACACATAAAATTAAACCTTCAGAGGAAAAACATTAACATTCATTCATTCTTTTATTTTCTGTGCTACTTATCCTGGTTAGGGTCGTAGGGTACTTGAAACTTATCTCAGTACCTAAGGGCACAAAGAAGAGGACATGGTTGATGGGGTGCCAACCTGTTGCAGGGCACAGGTGTACACACAGTTATACACTGGAGGCAATTAGCTAAACAGCCTACAACATATTCAATTCAAATCCAAATCAATTCAATTCATTCAATTCAATTCAATCTACAGTAACACAATTCAATTTAATTGATCAAGCACTTTTAACAAAGTAGCTTTACAGATTCAAGAAGAGAATAAAGAATGTGGAAGCACAGGTGGAACATGCAAACTCTCTCTCTCTCTCACACACACACACACACACACACACACACACACACACACACACACACACACACACACAGAGCGGATGAAAGATCTGTTCCATCTCAATGATTTGTTCCGTTGTTTATGAGCCCCCAAAATGAGTGTGTGTATGAAAATGGCTGTAACTCCTGAATGGTTCATGCCATTCTTTTGTCAAAATCCTTCAAGTAAAGCTGAAAGTCTTGACTTCACTCATAGTTAGTCTGGAATGCAGCTCCTAGAGTCCTTAGTAGAACCAGAAGTTATGAGCGCATCACCCCTATCATATCCACACTGATTCAACTGACACAAATTTCGCATCAATTTTAAAATAATACTAATAACCTATAAAGAATTAAATAGTCTTGTGCCATGCTACCTGATACTGCTAGTGTTTTATAATCTGCCATGCCTACTTTGATCAATGTGTGCAGACTGCTTGTTGGTACCTTATATTATGAAAACTACAGCAGGTGGCAGGGCTTTTCTTTCAAAGTCCCAAAGTTATGAAATAGCCTTCCAATTAATGTTCAGGACTCAGAAACAGTGTCAGTGTTTAGGACTACACTGAAAACATTTTTTAGTTAAGCCTTACAGGAGCTCCACCTTACAGGAACTTCAACACTAACTGAGTAGAGTTTTGGAATATATTACCAAAAACAGCTAATGGAATGGACTGTTGAAGTAGATTAATAAAGTGGACAAAGTGATTTGCATAAACAAGTGGAATAACTAAGTGGATGAATGAAGTGGGACAAAGGAATGGACTGTTTAAATGGACTAACATGATGACTTAACAGTTATTAACAGATTGGACTAATGCAGTGTGCTAATGAAAGGGACTAACATGGACTAATGGAATGCAGTGATGTGGACCAACAGAACAACTGAGTGGACATACAGAGAATGCAATACAGAAAGAACATCTGGAGTTCTTTAGAGAGAAAGTAAACACAGCATTGATGAACAGGAGGAGAACATCGCTCAGTTTCAGGACAAGAGACTCAGGCTCGCATTGAATTAACCATGAGCTCCATCCTGCAGGAACCTTGGCCTTTGTGTGTGTGTGTGTGTGCGAGTGCGTGTGTGTGTGTGTGTGTGTGTGTGTGTGTTATAGAGTATAGGCTGTCAGATAGTGGGATGGATTCGCTCGGTTGGTCTGGAACGATCCGAATTGCAGATGGAGATGAAGAAAAAAATACCCTGCATTTTGATAGACAGAAAATTCTGAAATTCTTGGTGAACATCCACAAACTGTAAATCTGGAGACAGAAATTCTCATGACAGAAAGCTTAAAGGCTGCAGCATCCATGCAGTACTTTATTATGAGAGCGTTTTTACATGCACACTTTTCTTCTGGTCCGTCGGTAAGGATTGCCTGGAATAGGGGCCTCTGATATGTGAAGGCTTTCATAGTTAAAGTGGTTCTTGGCTGTAAAAAGTTTGAGAACCCTGGTTCTAGAGCACCACCTTTGAAAGGAATTAGGGACACATTACGGAATTAGGGAAATGAGACGTGGCCCGTCTAATAAAATAAAAGTAAGAGAGAATTTAAAAATAAAAAATAAGAAGTCTAATATGATAGGTGAATGTGGCAAGAGTTAAATTAAATCTAACAGAAGTCTATTATGTTTTAAATAAGACAGACTGTTTCTTTCTGCCTCCTCCTCATTTTAAAAAGCTTCATAATAACAGTAATGTGTGTTCAGGATTGTAATGTATCATACTGTATAACTGATTATTCGTTTAAATATATCTTTCTCCAGCTAGAACAGGAGACATAGAAGAGATCTCACTTCTCTGCTCCTCTTCCCACACAGACCATTCATCATGTGGGACACTTCACATCATCATTCCCCTCTCAGTGTGAGTTAAAGTGCTTTTAAACACACACACACACACACACACACACACACACACACACACACACACACACACACACACACATTGTCACATTCACTGATCTGCCATCACAGAGAACACCTTTATGCTCCTGTATGTAAATAAAGCCAAGTCTCTGCTCCTAATGTCTCTCTCTCTCTCTCTCTCTCTCCATCTCTCTCTCTCTCTCTCTCTCTCTCTCACACACACACACACACACACACACAACAGGAGGAGGATCAGATTCAGGGTGGACCCAGGCCAAAATAATAAACAAA
>JAQMYL010000007.1:16568464-16587713 GCA_030014365.1 Clarias pachynema | reverse complement strand
ACACACACACACACACACACAGACACACACACACACACACACACACACACACACACACACACACACATACATACAGTGGATAATTAGGGCTGTAGGGAGGATGCAGGATGCTGAGTGAGTAATTGTCCCCATGTGTGCGGTTACAGAGGACACTTTAAAGAGAAAATGTATCTGCAATCAGAACACACACACAAACGCACGCAAGCATATACACATGCCGGAAGTAATGTCACAAGGCAGAAGAAAGTAACTTATTGTAGTATACATGTTACATGTTATTAATGGTAATTTTATTACCATTACAAGAGAGATTGGTAGATAGAGAAAGAAAGACAGACTGATATAAAGACAGTGAGAGTGAGACATATAGGGATTAACAGATAGAGAAGAAAAATAGACAGGAAAAAGAAAGAGAGAAAGACAGAATAAGTCCCAAACCTGGATAAAAAAAGTTGTAGGGTTGCATCAGGAAGGGTATCCGTCAAGTTAAATGTGTGGATCAGATGGGCCACTGTGGCAAACCTTTAAAAGGAAAAGCCGACAGAACAACAACAACAAAAACTAATTTACCAAAGCAGCTTTGCAAGCAAGATGTGAGTAGAAGTGCGCCTTTTGGGGTGCTCCATGGATCAGACTTGTTTGTCCTCAATCGAATTGAGATCTAGAGAATTTGGAGTTCTTTAACACTATATATATGGAGAGACAGATTGTTAATAGTTGAATAGATGGATTTCGGATGGATAGAGAAGGATAGATAGAATGGTTTTATTTGGTTAGATGTATATTTGAATAAAGTGCACATATAGATATGCGAATTTAAGCAGTTGCTACTAAAAAAACAGTTAAATTGTCTTTCATGATCTTTTTTCTTTTCCTTTTCAGCTCTGTCTTCAGTCAGCAATGCTGCATCAGTACCCATGATGCGTGCTTTCTCTGAAATCACTTCGCCGAACATCTGGCAGCATTCTGAGCTGCGTTTCATCTCTGGAGGTTCAGTAAACATTTTCCAGCTTTTCTTTATTAACAAACAGATTTTCATTTCACTGTGATCATAAATAAAAAGCTAGAATGTTGCAGCAAAGATGAATGACTGGAATCACGTCCTAACACAGATGAGTGTAACGACGCAATCAGCAAGCTGAGCGTCTCATTTATCTGTGTGTGTGTGTGTGTGTGTGTGTGTGTGTGTGTGTGTGTGTGCAATGTAATCCAGTGTTGAAGTGTAATTAGCTATGATTCATTTCCTTTCTTTTCTTTAATCTAATGGAATAATGATTGTCACTGAGAAATGCTTAGTAATTAATAAAGATAAATAAATAAACCTTGGTGTATTACTACAGCATCTTAGGGTTTAGTGTAGATTATAATCACATTCATAACCTGCTGCTAAAATGCAAATGAAGACATGAACACGTGCATGTTGTGCAGTGACAGGTGGCTTTGGGTCAATTATTTTGGCGCTTAGAAAGAATCAGGTAAAAAAAAAAAATTACTTGCACAGGAACAAATGGGGGCATAACCTTTCCCGACAGGGTGTGTTAGCCTTCCCAAGCAGAGCCTTTACCCATGAATGTGTCAACTGTAAAAAATAAAAAGTTTGCCCTACCCTAGCAAGGCCCTAATATGATCGAGACCTTTGCAGCAGATAGCATAGCACCAAGGTGGCTGGGTTTAATGTGTGAGAAAGACTGCAGTAAAATTTTCTTTAGGGATTTGAAAAAACCTGATCAAATCATGTTGGATTTATTTCAAAAAGAAATATGTATTATATTATATGCATTGTAAGTAAATTCAGTTACTTTTATTTTTAAAAGTAACCTCTTCTGCCTAAGAGTGGGGTCTTGTCCTGTTCATGCATGAGCCCATTCCATCCCTAATATTGAATCTCATCCTTCCCAACCTAAAAGTCCTCGCCTCATCCTCCTGAAGTGGGGGATTTGTGTTTGGGGAACTTTGTGCAAAAATTGTGTAAAAATGTAAGCCCAAGTTGCGATTTCTTTTATCAAACTGAGGGCTTGGTGTTTAATATTTCTTTTACGTAAACTCACAAGTACTTTTTCGGTAAATCAATTCTTGACCAAAAACAAATTGATAGGTTTACTGTTATTATGACATACGAATGCTGGTTGGAGCAATGAATCAAAACCATCAAAACCAACACACTACAATTCACTTAAACAAGCAGTTTAAACAGAAAGATTTAGATAATTGTAGTGACTCATATCATTAGATCCTGTGCAGTTAAAAGCACATGTGGTTGGACCTTAAGTTAATAAATTTGATCAGTGATTTTATTTTAATTTCTCCATCTAGTTATACTACCCATAGTAAAAAAAAACAGTAATTTTCGCACAAATTCCATGTTTAAGTGTTTGAAAATGACAACTGGATATATTTGGATATGTTTGTATTAAACAGCAAAATATCATGGCATATTGTGGCCCTGATTATCGGCACACACTCATAGCGCATTCCATGTGGTGTATTTTTAAACTTTGGAAATGCCCCAGGCAAATCACGCTAACAGAGCACACTGCTCTCTACACAAGTCCAGATGCTAAAAGTGTATTTAAATGACACCACTATTACCAGCTTCCTCTGCCACCTCCAGGTTTGTGCCTTCGGGTGAACTCTATTATGGTTATAATTCCCATCAGACCTCACTGCATGTCTGTAACCATGAGCAGGCTGAAAATAAAGCTACCACTGACGCCTTACCTGTTTACTGTCAGGAATTTAGCCTTACCTGCATGGTTAATGCAAAGCCTCTTAGAGCCCTGCGATGGTTAATGACATATGCAGCACTCCCGTAATTTTAATGCATGTACATTTTGCTCAGCCACATGCATGCAGCTTGTAAAGTTGTTGTTCCTTTTTATGAAGTGACGCTTCGATACACTCAGATGCAGCACAGCAATTTAATGGGAAAAAAGATGAAATATGCAAATATGAAACATGTGTAATAGGCCTTAATATAACAGTATAAAGTGCAATCAGCTCTGGGGCATGTGGCCAGGAGGTAATGTAAAACAGAAACAGAGTAACATTTAAACTACATGCAAAACATTAATTGTGCATGAACTAAAAACAAAGCTAGCCTATGCTAATGCTAATAAAAGGAACTACTGTATAACACATACAAACATTTAAGAAATATGAAACAACAAAAGTGATATACTGTATGTCAAACACGTGTCACTTATAATTGATGGATATTAATTCATGCACGAGTATGTAAGGGAAAAAATGCATAGCTACCCAGAAAACATAAGTTTCATACTGACCTAGCAGAAATCTCTACAATGAGATCAGTACAGTAGCTTCTAAACCAGAAGCCATGACTTGTGGCAGGTCCTGTAAATATACTGTACAGATACTTGAAGCAGATCCACAGGTTTGTGTGGGTCTATTTCTAGGGGCAGCTCTATGGCTTGGTGTTGGTCCATGTCTTAGGGAAGAGACTTGGCTTGGTTTGGATCCAAGTCTTGTGTCAGGTCTGTAGCTTGGTGTTCGTCCATGTCTTGGGGTAGGCAGTGGCTTGGTATAGGTCCAAGTTTCGGGGCAGGTCTGTGGCTTAGTGTGGGTTCCTCGCTTGTGCCAGGTCAGTGGCGTAGTATGGGTCCGTGTCTTGGGGTAGGCAGTGGCTTGGTATAGGTCCAAGTTTTGGGGAAGGTCTGTGGCTTAGTGTGGGTCCCTGTCTTGGAATAGGTCTGTGGCTTGTTATCCTGTAGGTCCAAATCTTGGGACATATCTAACTTGCATGTAGTTAAACCAAAATATCGACTGAGGAAACAGACCACACTATATTCTTTACTATCAAATGCAATACCATGTAACATACAAGAGAAAGAGAAAGAAGGCTGCATTTTTATAGCAAAGCCAGTATCATGGCAGAAAATACACTTTATTTTAAGGTTTTTTTGTTTGTTTCTTTAAAATCAGAATCTCATGCGAGACAGTCCTCTATTTCAAGGACAATCTTAGGGTAAATCTTAGTAATTTCTAGATTGTCTTTAACTAAAAAATTTATTCTTTAAAAATCGCATAAAATCTTAACTGACCCTGCACTACACAATTACCCTGCATACTTTGTTGTTCAATATCTAGTAAAAAAAAAAAAAAAACCAGGAGAGAATAGAAACCTGACAATACCTCCCCTCTAATGGCTCTGTCCCTTTTGTAACATACAGTTACAAATGACAGAGCACAAAAACTGTCTACAATTATGTAATAATACTGTACACCATTAAGATTTCATTGCTGAGTCTCCCAATACAAACAGACTAACAACAAACTTACTATGTCTAGTGCATGATGTGATTTGGTACAGAATCCATTTTTTTCTCGATTTCTGGACAGAACACAAAAATGATTCTAGTGCAGTGTGTTCTGATTGGATGAGAGCAGCAGGAATAATGACACATAAATCACAGAGGAACACTAATTAGGTTGCACAGTTTCTGTTGGTGGACCTAGACATTTGGATGTGGTTGAATGTGGTTGTGTAACGTTGCTGTGGTTACAGTGTACTGAACACATGTTCTCCTGTAATGGTCTAACACACTTGACTGATCTTAATCCAGTTGGTGAGAGATGAAGGACCTCGGCACTGCTGTCATCGAGCCCTTTGATGTTTAATCACTTGCTAATTGGATTCGCATTGATTCTACAACATCTGCAGAGCCTCACTGGGTCCCTGGGGTCTGCTGGAGAATGGGTTCAGGGTGGAGTGTTCATTACAAAGCAGCAATCTTGTCTTTGGACTTATCCTTTTACATAAATACAGCTAATATTTATTAAAAATCCTGATGTAAATGGGCATTTCTGTGAATGTTATGTGGAGATTATTATAGTGAAGATAGGTTTACTTGAATGCATTTGTTCTTAGATATTTTCATGACAGCTCATTCGCAAGGACTTGTATGGCTGATTCGTGTCTTTAAAAAGATCGTTGATATGTTGAAGTCTTCTTCATTGTTAGGAAAGATTTATTTAACATTTATGAACGGTATGAAGGATAGCTGTAACATTAGGTTTTCTGCCAACTTTGAAGGACAGAGAAGTTTATGCTTGGTACCATGACAAGCTATGTGAAAAAAAGAGAGACTTGGGTTGGATCAACTGTAAATAGCTACTATAATGTAAATGAGAACAAGAGCTAACTTGCTTCAGTGACATTTCACAACATACATAAAAATAAATGGATACAAAGTATGATGTGTAGTTATTTAATAAATATTTTTTTCTTTGTTGGTAGATTACTTATCTATAAGAGGAATTAACACTTCAAGACATGCTGTTATAGGAAATAATTAACTTCATCGCACCACCTGTTTTTGATTATTTTGCTATAACAGCATGAAGATGAAGAAGAAGCTGTATTTTAAGATCTACATTCTCATATCTACATTAATCAATGTAATTTACATATACATTTAATTTATGCATTAGTTTTATAATGTATGTATAAATATCATATTAAATCAAATGACAACAAGTCTTAAAAAAAAGAAAGATAAACAGTAAAAGAAAATACAAAACCACCCCATAAATCTGGTTTTAAAATAACAATATATAATAAAACATTTTATTTTAACTGAGACAAAAGAGAAGAGAGCTGGTTAATATTCCGTCTGATTTATAGGTTTCTTCATTTCTTATTCTCAGTCAAACATCTTGTGACCAAATGTTGACATCTGTTTAAATCATATGTTCTCTCTCTCTCTCTCTCTCTCTCTCTCTGGCTCTGTCTCTCTCTGGCTCTGTCTCTCTCTTTCTCTCTCTCTCTCTCTCTCTCTCTGTTTCAGTATAGAATTAGCGGAGAATATTAGAGGAGCATAATTATTAGATAATGCACAAACAGGTAAAGTAAATTTAAAGTGTAATTAAGATGTTTAATTGAGATTCATGTGTTCATGGTTGAGATGTTATTTCCTGTAAGCACATTAATTAGTCGATTAAATTAAATACACACTTGAATAGAATTTTCTTCTTGGTGATTACTCATTATAGACATCAGACTGATGAACTGTCATCATGAATGCCTGGTAATTAGAAAAATAATGAAGCCATGTTCTGGATAATTATTTTGTCCTGCTATAATGTCTCATGTACAACCGGCTGAAATTCTAAAATAAACCTGAAATTTTCTGAAGGTCAGAGTTAAATACAGTGAAATATTCCACTCTATTGCATTACAATATTCTACCCTTGTGTTATGTTACATTAGCAGTGCGCACTTAAAAAATCTGGGTTTATTAATAATTCTGAGTTATGCCATGACTATCACGAAGTTGATTTTTTCTTGTAACAGCATGCCTCAGAGTGTTTTTTTTCTTATACCACACAAATTTGTCACTAATTACATCTTATTTTATTACATCATACATTTTTCCACTAATAATTGCATTTAATGTTCTGGAACAAGGTCATGTTCTCACTTATGCTAGAGCAGCAATGAAAAATTGTTCCATCACATCCTCTTTTATTCTTGACATTAATAAGCCAAAAAAAAAGAAGAGTTTTTCATATGATAAGATCATCTGTCCTGAAGATGTCAGAAAACTCAAAGATTAATTGTACAGCTTTATTTAGACATGAATGAATTTAGGACATTAGGAGCCAAATCTTTGTGAGGTGGCAAAGTGTGGCTGCATATGCATACATGCATACTTACAGGATATACATACATACATACATACAAATCAATTAATAAATAGGTAGATGGATGAATTAAGTAATGAAATGAATTAATGAATGGTGGCAACATTTGCACAACCTTTTTTTTCTCATTTGCACATCATGTTAATGTAATCATGTGGTTCAATTAACCTTGTTAGAGTGGGTGCCCTGATTCTGTTCTTCTGCAAGGTTTTTTTTTTTTTTTTTTTTTTTTTTTACGGGCACCTGTAGCTCTCTACAGTAATACAGTTTGTAAAATCAATCACAGTACAAAATGTCACCAAATAAACCACTTGCACTACTTTTCTTATTTGTGCAAAACTATTCAAGATTTATATACTGTAAATACAGTCTTCACACCTCCAATGTCAATTTGTTTTGTCTTCACTTTTACTTAACAGTGGTGTTGTTATCGGTATGTAATACTTGTATAATAAACACAAATAATGTCAAAGCCATCGGGTGGCTATTTTAGAAAATAGGAAAAGAAAAAGAGGAGAAGTGGGCAAAAGATAAAATGTGTGTGTATATATATATATATATATATATATACTATTACTATTACTATTACAATATAATGCATATAATGAAATAGCCTAGTATTATGCTTAAGTATGGTACCCTATGTTGCTAGCTTATATAACATTGGATATAACTTCTCATTATAATGTCTGTTGCCTGCAGCAAATGCAATACAAACTAACAAGGCCACTATTGATTTGGTTAACATGAGGTGACATCATAAAGGTTTTCTGTGATTGTTTTGGCTAGGTTCTGAGTTCAGTCAGAAGAATTTCCAATGCTCTAGGCTAAAAATAAAGACTATATTCTGCTAATATTTGTATCTTTTTTGAAATATTGAGATTTTTCAATACATGTGCCTAGAAATAGTTATTGAGGTTCATCTGTGTCCATTTGGCTCTAGCCTATTCTGAAAGTCAGATAAATTGTTCATAATGACGAGTCTTTTATAAATATAGAAATGTTTAAATTATTCATTTGTTCTTTTCCAAATGTCTGAATAAAATATTTTTGTATGAAGCAAAGTTTTAGAACAAATTCCAGTAGAACAAGCTTATTAATATAATACTATTGTGGTAATGCGCTAATGTCAGAACTGCTGTTATAGAAAATCAGTCATCACATGACCACGTACAACATACACTCTGAGACACATGGCTAGTCAGTGAACAGAGTCATTATTTCAGAAAAAGAAACAACTTGTGATATATGGTGTATAAGAACGAAGTGGCGATATCACGACTGAAAGTGAAAGCCAGGTCACATTCCTCCAACGAGACGAGGTGAGGGCGAGGCGAGGGTTTGACATGTTTTAGTTCTTTTACCTCTTTACTGCCAATTATACACACTTTAAATCTGAAAGGCACAACTGAATTTGTTTAGAGCTGCCACTCAACACAGGGTCACGAGTACATTGTGCATGTGTACCATGTGTGTGTGTGTGTGTGTGTGTGTGTGTGTGTAGGTGTGTGTGTGTGTAAATATGTAGGAATGGCAAAGAGATTGAGTTTCCTTATGATAACACACGTGGCCTAATTGTGTCCACCTGAACTTTAATCATCCAGTGTATTGCTTCTCAGTAAAACACACACATAGACAGACAGACAGACAGACACACACACACACACACACACACACACTGAGCTGGTAAAATAAATAACAAGGAGGTGAGGAATGAGATTTGAAGGTTTGAGTGCTGCTCAAAGAAACATTAAAATAAAAAGACAGAGATTATGTTTTTTCTTTTCATTTCATCTTTTTTGTATGTTCACACAAAACCGTTGATTAAAAACATCTGAAATTGCACCTTTATGCTTTCTCACAATCCCTTCAATAACAAAAGTTTAATAGCTTCACAGTTTAATGCCATATCGTCCACAGCTGATGTGTAAAGACAAAACAAATCATTGTTACAATAATCTGTTGTTTTTACTTTCATTTGTTGTTCTGCATCCCAGTGTAGAGTCTAATAACATTAAATCAGTAATGTGTGACTCAGATAATTGATCTCTCTCTCTCTCTCTATCTCTCTCTCTCTCTTTCACACATGCACACACACACGCACACACACAGACATCCTGTTTTTTCGGATTTTGTTGGAATAAACAGTCAGCAACCTCAAGAATGCTTTAATATTGAATACACACTGCCTGGACATCATCATACTGTAGAAAGACAGATTCAGAGTTAGATAGACACACAGAGGAACAGAGAGAGAGAGAGAGGGAGAGAGAGAGAGAGAGAGAGAGAGAGAGAGAAAGTTTCTAAATAAGTTATCAGAGGATAAAGAGAGTTATATTAAGGGTGAACAGCTGGCTTGGTTTTCATCTCTTTAATATCTTTACAGTAGAGTGTTGTGAGAAAAAACACCCACACCTGTACCCATCTGATTTAGTGTTCATGTGGACAGGTTGACAATACACAGGGGAAAAAATTGCCATATATGTGGGTGTGGCTTCAGTTCGATAAAGAGAAAAAAAAAATGTAAGAGACGTGCAACCTGTATTTACACTGATCAGTCATTAACATTATCACCACTAACATGTGAACTGATCACTGATCACCGAGCTGGTGTGTCCAGTCCGCTCACACAGACAAGCCAATGCAACACAAATCGTGAATGCATAAACCATGATAGAAAGGCAATAGAACACAGAATGCACTACACACCACCATGAATGGGGCTCATCAGGCTGCAGAACTCCCAAAATCCCAAACCGATCGAGCACCCATGGGGCGCACCAATACACAGAGGCCCCACCCCCAACCCACAGCACTCAAAGTAACTGCTGCCAACGTCCTGGAGCCAGACATCACAAAACACCCCCAGAGGTCTCATGGAGTCATGCCCCGAGGGGACAGAGCTTCCGCAGTGCCACAAGGGGAAGCAAAAATATCTAAGTGGGTTTAATGTAAAATTTTGTTAATGCTATGGCTATTCAATATATATATTCAAGAAGCGGAAAATTAGTTTTCATCATTACATTATGAAAAGATTTGATGAATCTGCTAATCTATCAGTATTTTTAATCCCTGTTTTTATTATTATTATTATTATTATTTTTACTACAATATCACTAGTGATAATCTATCTATATTTGTATATCATGTTGTACACTCTACATATTTTCATGTAAATTGTTATGTTCAGATTCAGTGCACAACTTACACAAGATTTAGAGAGAAACAGAAAGTGTTTTTCAATGCGGTCAGTCAGTTTTTCTTGACGCTTTTTCTTTTTATAAATTGAATACAGCTTCCATCTCCAGCATTTAAACTCCCAAGAGTGTATGAAGGCTCCATTGAAATATTTACTTATGATCTTCTAGAGCAGATAAAATCATATCGCTGACATCTCAAAATAAAGTTTAGCATTTCGTTTTTAACCAGCACTCCAACTGCGTGCTATTAAAACAGCATAAGATAAACTGAGGTTTGCTGAGCGGTTAAAGCTTCAGCAGAGTTGTGTACCGTTACACCAATAACTGTAATATCAAATTTAAACCATCTCTTAACATCTCGTAATGTCATTTCTGATCCAGAAAAACAATTCTGATTGAAATAGAGACGTCAAAAATGGAGTAAAGAGTTAAAAGCACTCTACGCATTAGCGATGAGCGATATGTATATAGAAGGAATATATATATATATATAATACTTTTACAATTACTTATGTAAAGCCCCTTGTAGAAACTGTGAAATGTTTCCACATGGCTGACATTTACACTGCTGATCTGCTGCTCGAACGCTGGAAACACTCCTGTGCTAACAGGCTCAGGAGGGCAAACAAATCTGTTTGCTCTTTCAAGTTGTTTTATCAGTGAATTTCTTTTCCTGCTAATGTCTTTATTAAAGCTATTGAATTGATGTTAGCTATATACTATGAGCATTTAATTAAGCAGAACACATACTCAATACATCGAATTTATCTCACATTAATTGAACTCAAAACATTCACTATTTACAGTGATGGAAAGCAAAAATCTCTGTGTCTGAGAAAAAAACAAGGAGAGAGATTACAATTGTGAGATGGCGTAATGGGCGGGGCTTCTAAATAAGAACTGTCAGTTATTTCAGATTTGATTGACTTGTGTGGTTTTGACTTTGGATGGTGGGAGTATCATGGGTAAATCATGCTGTACTCCCTTCAGAATGGATTTCAATATGTGTGTGTGTGTGTGTGTGTGTAAATCTCAAAGTCTCCACTGTTGTTACAGCTGAGATCGAGTGTTTTCCTGGAAGTCGAATTTTAAAACAGATTACTTGTGAAATTTATTAAACAATGTCTTTCGTAAATCTCATCTGCATTGCCTTACTACAACAGCGAAACACATTCATAAAACACAAAGTTGTCGAGTGTGCATTTTCTTAGAATTGTGTAATGCGCATTTGAACCTAAACCGTATTCCGATACGGACACTGATAAAATTCCTTGTAGTTTCTCCTTCCTAATGTCTCCTTAGCTGCCGAATTCCAGAGTCGAGTTAAAGAACACAGCTCTGGAGTTTGTTATTTGACTATAAACAGCCATTTCATGGAAAAGGAGGAGGAGGTGGAGGCGGAGGAGGAGGAATTGTTTGGCTCATGAGTAAAACTCCTCGACTGCACTGCTAGTTTCTGACAGTGAAATTATTCAGTAATTAGAAGAAAGCCAGGTGCCGGGTGTGCCTTTGATAATGTCTACATTTGGTCTGGATCTCTTTTTGAAAAGACCGTGACCGGATCGACCTGTGTGTAACGTCTCTTGGCCGCGTCGCAGGTAATTAAAGCGAAAACAACGTCTCGCTCCAGTGTGCGTGTGCAACACACATCTGGAAACGTCAGCGCAGCGAATGGGGGGAAAAAATGGAGGACGTTTAAGATTAGGAAAGAGGAAAATTAGCCTGTAAGTGAAAACCATGATAAAAAACATGCTTCACACCGAAGATGTGTATCTGAAGAAGAAGCCAAAGCCTTGAATCTTCCTTTGTTCATTGTCTGGAAACACCAGCGTCTCCGATTCGGCACAACTCACTGACTTTACTGAAGCAATTACAGGGGAGGAAAAAATGGACAAATTAACCAGTACAGAAGAAACACACATTTCCTGAGAAACACTACTTATTGCAATTCAGCCGTCAGGAAATATTAAAAGAGTGTTTTTTATTTTTAGCAACTACCTACGCAGAAAAAAAAATCTCATGATGTGCTAATATTCATGAAGGAATTCTCAGAATTCTGCTCCTGGCCCCTTTTGCTTTTTTTAATTTACTTATTTCTAATTTTATCAGTGAATCATATCCAGATCTCTGTTAATGCCAGTCTTCATTCACAGTGCAAGCGGCTGATGTTTTGCTGAGATCAGATCTGTCTGTATTTATGCTTCACATTTGTGACTGTAAGTGACCTGTATCTGTGTTTAATGTGAACACTCCTGCACCCTGTAACACCCTGCATGGCCCCCATGACTTTGGGGCGCAGCTGTTTCATTATGTACTGTTTTAGCTGGATCACCCATTTTTACGCTCTCTTAATAAAAAGTCACTGTCCTCTCAAATTTTCTGTTGTTTTGCTGAACCTAGATGATGATGATCATAATGATGATAATGATGAAGATAAGTGTCTGCATCATTTATAAAATGGCTGTTCTCATCCAAGGTGCCTGGCCATTTATTAGATATATGATAAATATCTTATGTAGAATCAAATATGAAAGGTAGAGGATTTTATTTTTGTGTATACACAACCCGAAACAAATCTGATTTGTGTCACATTATGGCAGAAAATCTGATTTGTGTAACTTTACCCTAGGAATATGTAGAAGGTTCCACCACGGCTGCCAACACATTTTGCAAATATGTTGCTTTTTTTCTTTTCTTTTCTTTTCTTTTCTTTTAATTTATTATTTTAAATACAGAGATTACTTTCATGTCTTAGAGTAATTGCTATTAATTATTAAAGAATTTTAAGGATCACTGAAGAAAGCTCCATTATTATGTCTGAGCTCACTCCAGCTTGGCCAGGTCTTAAAATGGCTGATGTTCTAATGAGAACACTAACTGGATTTGATGTCTAGCAATTTGAACACAGGCCATACCCTAATGGCAGGATAACTAGAACATTATTAGCACAGTGGAGAAAAGCTGTGAGTTTATCGACAATATTTTGAAGTCAGATTCATCTAATTTTCATGTGATGTAAGTGTGTTGACTTTGTGATATAAATTACTTCTTCTTAAATGTCGGTCCAAGACACACCCACACAGAGAGATTCGACCAGACTCATCAATCGACACTGAATCACTTTTTGGCACAGATAGTATTATAAATTGTTGTCGGTAATGAAGAAAACAGAGGGAAATATTCTAAGCTGAATAATTTTTTTTTTTTTTTTACAAAATCCTTGTGTTTTTTTTCCCTAGAAGAATTATCCATGAGAGTCAGACTTTTGTTGTGTACACTGCATTTCCTCTTCACTGTTTCTCTTTATTAGCACCTGATAAATGGAAAAAGTTGAAAGAATTATACATAATGATCCTCAGGTGAGGGTGGCACAAGAATAATTAGACATCAGAAGTTGGGAGATATCTTCATGTCCTCATATGAGTATATTTGGGTCTCAATAGGTTATTATTATTATTATTATTATTATTATTATTATTATTCATAAGTTTCACTGTATTTAAAAAGTGAATCTTTCAGGGGGTCATATTACTCAGAAACCACAAAGCGTCCAGAAAATGTCCAGAAAATGTCCGAAAACTTACAGAACCCCAGGAAAATTAAACTTAGAAAAATCTCAAAAAGTTACATTGCCTTACATAAAAACTTCACCATCTCAAGCCTTTTTAAATTCGTTTATGTGGCACATCTGCCGCACCAGGTCATTTAAAAGAGTTGAAAGCCTTATGTTATCTGAGACTAAACAGCTCAATCTGCACAAAGCAAAGATGAGCAGTAATTTTTTTCAGTGACTGTTAGAATGTTTATATGGTTGGTGTGTGTATTTTTAAATCGATTTTTGTATTATCGCAGCGAACAAAAGCTCAGTGTGGCTCAAAGGTTCACAGCCAGTAGGTCGGAGCCGAAGCCTGCTGGGATAATTGGCAGTGTGAGATTAGCAAACTGCGCACACACGCACCCACACACACACAGAAGACAGAAGAGAGAGGAGGGATTAATGTGTAACACTCGGCTGCGTGGCTAAACTGCTTCTACAGACTCAGCACTTTGTGTAATCAGTGAGCTGTTAAAGTGGCTCTGCACTAATTGTGCATTTGCTATGGTATTTATTTATTTAATTATTTATTCATTTATTTATTTGCAGTATGCATTAACAAGACAAGACCTAAGTACAGCACATTATTTCCTTCATTGTGCTAAAGTGTGAATGGTGCAAATTTCTGTTTGTTTGTAGAAACGAAAGTTTTAGTTATTGACAAGAGTTAGTATTCGCCTAATGCTGGACTCCAAATATTACAAACAGGGAAATGTCCTCTTAACAGCATTTAAGACACACTAGTAAAAGCTGAAAGCTTTCTTTTTTTAAAGCTTGGGTCAGACTACAGATGCACACAATATTTTTTTAAATCATTGCTACTACTTCAGGAATGTCAATGAATGTCTCTTCCCACTACCTCAACTCATACCTCATCACTAAAAAAAAATAAAAAGTACTGTAACGTGTTACGTTGTCTTGTTACGTTGTTCTGTAGCTCTTTGTTTGCACATTTGCACGTGCACTTTGTTGTCTATTGTTGACTCTTTTTTGTATAAAAATAGATAGTTTTAGGTTAACTTAAAAATGTAAATATGTCATATCTGAGCTAGTCAGCTAATTAGATCTCTTAGTTAGCTAGCTGGTTCCGGTAAAGTGTGTTGTAAATTTATGTTGTGTTGTTAAATTATGTTGTTGCATGTATGTAGCACCTTGGTCCTGGAGGAACGTTGTTTCGTTTCACTGTGTACTGAACTGTATATGGTTAGAATGACAATAAAAGCCTACTTGACTTGATATACAACATTAAACCTGAGTAATTCATAATCATCACTTAGGAAAGCAAGCTTTCCAACTGATGAAAAAAAGTGTAAAAGTGTTTTTAACTCTTTCATTAGAAAAAGTGAAAAATACATAATTGCAGCCTACACGACTTCACATACAGCAGAAACAGAATCAGCAAAATAAATTATTTAAGCAATATGACAAGTGCTGTTGTGCTGTCACAGCCTGAGTGGTGAAGAAATCACATCCGTGCTGATATTCAGCACAACAGCATGACCTTGACTGTCCTTCCATTTATTATCACCAGATTATGAATTGTTTCATAATCATACCATACAACCGCATCATGCTATATTTAGCAATACAACACTCCCTCATGTGATATTTTTTTTATACAACAGTAAAGCAAACACCATTTATTATCAACAAATTATGACTTGTTTTTTATTTAACATAGCTGGTGACCACCCACCATTTGCTCTTGCCTCAGTATGGGGACCCACCTTCACCCATGCTGCTACTGACCGTTAGTGTAATTAATGATTATTAGAATACCTCTGACATGGAGTTATACATACAGTTTAATGTCCCAGTGGTATAACCGTGGAATTTCCTCTCGTCCAATCAGATTGCTTGGCCAGAAGTAACGGTTGTACTATAATAATTAGAACATTTTTAAACTTGAGTGATCATATAGTTAAATTTGCCAGTGCTGTTATACTCTATATCAGCACTCATGAATTTCCTCTTATCCAATCAAATTACTTGGTCGATACTAACTGATGTATAATTATGCATTAAACACAGGACATGATAGTATATGGGAGGCACATGAACCCAAAACATCTTGCATTATTTTGATTTGGTGGAGATCAGGAGAAGCAGTTGGTTTGAGCGTCTCATAGGTAAGGCTGTGAACAGTGTGATTTCATAGAGGTATTTTATGATTGTGGAACTTTGATGAAACATTGTGCAATTGATTAAGTTAACCTAAATAGCTATTTTGTTGAATTCAGATCAGAGTTGCTAGGCAACTGCCTAACATAGCTGCGAGAAAAACCTAGCTACTGACTGAGATGTGCATAGCTAGCATGTAGCTGTACACATGGAATATTTTTCATAAACCCACTGATTCAGTTCACGCTCATTATATGATATTTCTCTGTTACAGTATTTTCTATCATCAACCATTAGCGTATTTTTCTATTGCTTGCTCTCTCTCTCTCTTAAGCCATCGCCCTCCTGTATTATTGAGCGAGTGCAGATGTGTTTTAAATGATTTTGCTATGTGTTGCTTTCAAACACGTTCACATTTTTTAACCTGCTGCAAACTCGTCCTTGGAGAAACGCAGACAATGTTCATGCACTGCTGGTGCTAACAGGTGCTAAACGGTTGCGTAATGGCGTCAGCGTGACCTCCGACCTCTTGTTCCGCATGCATATGTAGACCACACAAGTTGAATACATGTGTTCCTCTCCTGTATCGCACATGCGGAACGATCAGTTGAAACATGTTACATTATACCATGGTACACTAACAATCAATTTAGTGACATCTGACAGAGAAAAAAATTATTTCTGCTTTACTGTCACTTTAAATATAAGCAGTGATGAAACACTTTGATGGATTATATAAATACTGGTCAGACAGCCATGTTTTATAGACATCCTAGTAGGGAATAAAATTAGAATAAATTCCGGTATCATGTGGAGCTGTATACTGTACAGCGCTTTAAATGTACAGAAGAATCGCTGTACTGAATCATATTGTATAAACATTGAGAAAGAAACCTCCACTGGGAGTCTGGATCTGGAAGTCTTATGTTATTTCCTTATAAAAGGAACGTGGACTTCTGTGGTGAGCTGTTTTTTGCTGCTATAATATTGAATTGTGTGAGTTACCATCACAAGCAAAGTTGTGAAAAGCATAAAATCTACAAAATTGCCCTGCTTCTTCTGATTTGAATGATTCTTTTGATTACACCAATGCTACATTCTGGTTCACGGTGTACTCTAAACAGTACTCACTGCTTCTTGTCCGGGGAATGTTGTTTATAGGAAATTCCCTTGAAAGAATTCCTTCACTCGGAACACCCTGCAATGTCACCAATGCAGACATCACTTCTTTGTGTGTTATCTGTGCAATGCAAACACTTAGGATACCTGTTGCTGATACTGGTGAAATTTCACAGATGCAAACTATTGAAACAACAACAATATACAGTATAAGGTAACAATTATACAGTACTAGTTAAAAGTTTGACCTTCGTGTCTTAAAATAACTACTGACTGTTGTTTTGCTGTTGTTATTGTAATTTAATTACCTAATGTCATGTGTTATTTCATAATTTTGAATCCAGTGTTGTTCTAGAATGTAGAAAATAAATCCAAACTTGTACAGCTGTCCTAGAAAAGGTCATTTAGAGTTACCCACCGTTATGAAAGGTTTGCAGGGATAAGTAGCAGACACATCGCAATATCAACTGTTCGAAGCAGGAGGAAATTGCATGTTTCGGATGTCTTCAGAAGTTTTTACAATGTAGGAAGAATTAAAAATCAGGACAGACCATGGAATTAGATGGTGTGTCCAAACTTTTGACTGAAAATGTGTGTGTATATATAATACTACAGTATGCGAAAGTCTTATGCACATACAAATAAATGCTGTGGGATTATGATTTTGAAGGACACCTCCAAAAATAAATAGATAGATAGAAAAATGGTGGATCAGTAAACAGCAGTTAATGAAACAAAGTCAGTTTTTGGTGTAACAATGCTTTGATGTCCCTTTAATTTATGATACAATTTGTGCCATTTTATGAGGACATTAGTTAGTTACTAGTTTTACTTAGCATCCTTATTATTTTTTTCAGCAGCATTAATTATTCTTTGTCTTAAAGGTGGTTGCTTATATAATATGCTGCTTACTTTTCTGGCATAAAATTTTTTTTTCTTTAACTTAAATATTTTGTGTGGAATACAGATGTTTGAAAATAACACACGTTTACATAAATTGTTATGTATTATTAATATTGTCATCCTTTTTATAATGAATGGTAATCAAAATTATAGCCAGATTTTATGTGAGCTTCTTGTTTTGTTTTTTTTTTGTATTTTTGTTTGGGTAATCTTGCACGTTCACCTCCGGCAAAGTGAACAATTGTTCACTTGTTCCCTTTAAACTGACAAGATTTGGTGCTTGCAATTTGGTATCCTATTTATGGCTGTGTGCCCTGTGTAGTTCACTTTGCGGGGAGCTACTAGCCAATCAGAACAGAACCTAATTCTTCTGATTTAAATTATTAAAAGATTCTCTTATTTCTGGAAATTTTTAGAACTCCCCTGATTCATGTGATCCAACTGGGTCTCCTAATTTTAAACACATGAAAATTATTTTAAAACACTTTTATGCTAATGAAAGTGAAGTGTAGTGAATAAAGAGTTTTATATAGTCTATGTTCTGTAATGTATAATTGAATAAAATAATACACTGAGAAGTTTCTAAAGCAGAACTCCTAGGTTTTAATTGTAATCAAATGTCTATTATTTTATAATGAAAATCAGTATTGTATAGTATATAGATAGAGTAAAATGCAAACAGGTTATGGAGAAGCTGAGGAACTTAATCCTGGCCACTGTTTACTGTATGAAGTACTTCTGTGATTAACAGACCTAGTCTTTAGGGTAAGGGAACAAATAAAATTAAATAATAACTTTGTAATACATTCATTATTACTAAGTAGTGTAGGAATGTGTGTGAATGTTAACCGGAGGTCCTACCAGGGTCATAAAAATGGGAAAAATACAATGGTCACCATTGGCATCCTCCCTCCCCTCCCTAGAATACAGAAGTTCCTAGATGGATGGATAGAAGACAAATGAAACAGATTTCATTACATTTTCCTTATTCTGACTGTTATGACCGTTTCTTCCGATTTAACTGTCTCTTCTGCTTCATGCAATGTCCCTGGTTCTTCTGATCCCAATTCAACTGATTCTCCTGATTGGACTGATTCTCCTGGAGAGTGTCAAAGCTTCTGATCTTCAATGATCTAAACAATTTTTAATATGCGATCAGTGTTTTGATTAAGGCACATACACTGGACACTACAGTATAAGAAATGTCTTTTTTAATTTATTACAATCCATTAAACATTAGAAACAGCGCAGTAAAATGAAGCTGAACTTACTCTGTCCCCCTTTGGTGTTTTAAACCGTTTTGGACTTCGGTGTCTTTCCTGCGGTCTGGCGGCTTTATTGGGTTTTTATGGGACGCTGTGTTTTCCTACAGTCCTGTTTGCTGATACGGGTGAAATAAATTGTAGGGGTCAAATTCAGCTGAATTTTATAGCTACTCCCCTACTGAAAAAAAGAACATGATAAAGAAATTGTAACAAACAAGCGAAAATTTTAAAGTAAACATTTTGAATACATACAGAAACTATTTGACATTAAGCATTGTGTACTGTAACATTATACACCTGCCCTGTCCTGATCAACACGAGAGAGAGAGAGAGAGAGAGAGAGAGAGAGAGAGAGAGAGAGAGAGAGAGAGAGAGATTGAGTT
>JAQMYL010000007.1:16535737-16549642 GCA_030014365.1 Clarias pachynema | reverse complement strand
TGTGTGTGTGTGTGTGTGTGTGTGTGTGTGTGTGTGTGTGTGCGTGCGTGCGTGCGTGCGTGCGTGTGTGTGTGTGTTTGGGCCGGAGCCTTCACACACTTGCCGCTGGGATCTTTCCTGCTCCAGGAAGAGTAGCACTGAAAAAGTCTCAAGTGGCTGATTATGCAACACAATTGACAATGAAGTCATTTATAATTACCTTAAATAATTTACATAAAACTGTATGTTTTCTCAAGCAGTTTGCATTGTAATCATATGACCATATATGACTTTAATAATTTATATATACAATAAGATTGTATTAAGAAACAAGGGTCTGTCTCAAATTGCACTTTATGCACTGTACATTGGACAGCATGTACTTGTACAGCTTTATCAGTTGTGTTTGGTGTTTCACACTTCTGAATGGTTCCATAACTTCATTTGGATATTATCAGTGCACTGCTAGCTGATTTGGTCAAGTGTAAAGGATGAGTTTAAGGTATGATCCAGAATACTGACGCCTGATCCATCCAACTACAGTGCTGTGGAGTTTGTTTGTAGTTACCTCAGGCGCTGACTGCACCATATGTGAAAGATCTGAGGCAGGGCCAGGCATAAAATAAGCTGACCGGTCCACAAAGAGATCAGTTCTATTGGAATCAAGGTCTAGATGAGACAATGTGTAGTGGAGAAGGGACTTAAAGAATCTGAGGTAGGAAAGTTTGCTCTACAGGAGTCAGGTCTATGGTAGTCATGTTTAGAGGAATCAGGTATAGAGGAGTCAAGGGAAGTAGAGACAGGAGACAGGGGATGCAGGTCTAGGGGAGTCATGGCTGAGTTGAAGTCAGTCTGGATAAGACAATATCAAGTTCAGAACTCCATCATACCTGACTTCATTAGATGTGACCCTTCTAGAACATACTCCTCTAGACCCTACTCCCCTTGCCTTTCTTTGACCCAACCTGCCTCTGAACAACTCTAGTCAGCTCAACTGTCTTTAACTTAACTGACCTTTAACCAATGCTCCTTGATCCTCTCACTTGTCAACCCATTAATTCTGAACTCAGAATCTTCGTTACCACCTTATCCTCCACCCAAATCACCTTGACCTGACTCTTGTCAAACTGACTTGCTTTGACTCTTCTTGATGTGACAATCCTAAACCCTAGCTATTGCTTTCTTAACACAATTTTCTCTACTGACACATATCAACTCAACTGTCCTTAACCTGACCTCCCTCAGCTTGACCCTCATTTAATGGTTCTTACTCTTTTAGACTCAACTGTCTTTGATTTGACACTTCAACCAACTTGACTTGACCTGAGTAACCTTGATCCCCTTCTTTTTAATCAGCCCAACCTCCTGATCCCACTGACCTGACTCTCCTTCTGCTGAGTTTCCTCGACCCGACTGTCTTCAGCTCTCCTCTCTCCTGAGCCATAATTGGAATTCCTCTCAGTTCTGGTTGAAGGACAGCCAGTGACGGAAAACACACTCCACTGGCAGAGCTGTCAGAGCACCACACACGCCCAGACAGACAATGAGCTGTGTGTGTGTGTGTGTGTGTGTGCCCGCTGTCAGAAGTGAAATGTTGGTCCGCTACTTTTGAATAGATGAATAGATTAAAAACAAACATTCTATCTATCTATCTATCTATCTATCTATCTATCTATCTAGTTAGCTAGATATATAGATAGCTACATAGATGGCTTGCTATTAGGCATATCTAAGTATTTAAAGATTGTGGTAATAGTGACTGGTCTTGTGATTTTTTGTTGTTGTTTGTTTTTGTAAAGAAAAAATATTTTCATTTCAGCTACTGAAGTCAAGGATAGGCATTAAGGTTTATGGTTTAGGGGTTAAGGGCTTAGGGATATGCAGATGACACCAGGACGGTAGGTCACATCACCAACAAAGAAGAGTCGGCCAACAGGGAGGAGATTCATTATCATCAGTGTGGTGTTCCTCCAGCATCCTTTCCCTTATCAATAAGAAAACATCAAAAAGCTCATTGTGGATTTCAAAAATCAATGGCCATACAACTATCTACATTTATGTAATTGAAGTGGAATGTGTCCCTGACTTCAAATTCCTAGGTGTCCATGTCTCTGAGGATCTGTCCTGGCCCTGTGACATTTCACTTCCAGAAAGAAAAGTACAACAGTATGTTTACTTCCTTTGGAGACTGAAAAAAAGTTAATTTGTCTCCCTAGATACTAGATAGAAAGCTTTTATTGTTGCACAATTGAGAGAATCCATCCATCCATCCATCCATCTCAAAGTTGATGTGTTGGAAACAGAAAAAATGGGACAAGGCCCATATTTTGCTAGCTAGATAGCAAATTGCACTGTGTGTTCTGATGTCTTTTTATCAGAGCCAATATTAACTTTTACAGCACTCATGCGGTAGTAGCTCTTCTGTGGAAATGAACTAGACAGGCTATAGCCTTCACTCCCCAAACACATCAGTGAGATTTGCGCACCCTGCAATCGGCTCACCACTTATCTTTCTTTGGACCACTTTTGATAGGTCCTAACAACTGCATATCATGAACACCCCTCAGAACTTGTTCTGACCCAGTACACCCCTTCATGCCAATGATCCCTAATGGCAATGACCTCTTTCATTAGAATAATATGCCCTGCCACACTGCGAAAAATGCTCATGAATGGTTTAAAGAGTATGACGAGATTAATGCATTGACTTGGCCTCCAAATTCCCCAGACTGCAATCTAATCAAGGATTTGTGGAAATCCATATTGCAACTTACAGGTTTCACTGCTAGATATCACAGCACACCTTCAGAGGTCTTGTGGAGTTCAAGCACTATCTACACTATATTAGGCAGGTGGTTTTTATGCTATAGCTGATCGGTGTAGCACTATTTAGCTATAGTAATGCTGTGGTCAGCGTTAGATTCAAACCAAAGTGTATATATGTGTGTGTGTGTGTGTGTGTGTGTGTGTGTGTGTGTGTGAGAGAGAGAGAGAGAGAGAGAAATATGGGTCAAGTGTCTCAAATCTGGATGAAGTAGGGGTGGAGGGAGCATGAGCACTCTATAGGGAAAGAATGGATAGCGTTTAATGATTTCAGGGTTTGACACACGGCCAGGCCGAGTTGCTGTGCGCTGTTTTTTCTGCAGTCTGAGTTCATATCTGTCAGAGTCAGTTTGAGAGAAATAGGAGAAAATGTGCGCTGCCAGGCCTCGGAGGAACGACACCATACACTCGTATGTTGGCAGCTTTTCCATGTTATTGTAAATGTAGACGTCGTTGTGGTGTGTGTGTGTGTGTGTGTGTGTGTGTGTGTGATCATATTACAAATCCAGACCGAGTCCTGCATGCCCCAATAACCAACATTTTAAAAGTAATGTATTGGAAAGCATGAAGCGTCTCTTTCTGAGCTGTCTCAAATCTCTTCATCTATTAAAACAAAATGGGTGGCTTTCTTGCGTTAAATAGAGCCCTAGACCGCTGCACAATAAAACACTGATCCCTTGGTCTCTTGCTAACTAAACTGATCTATTACCCTTACTTTTTTATATACATTCTGAGTTTAGCAAAAATTTAAATATACACAATGTTCTCAGCGCAAAAGCATTTGGTCTTTAGCGTCGCACTGGCTCTCCTCAGCTAATCTTGCTAACAAGTAATGAAAGCTTATAGCTACAGACATCTTTGTCTAAGGAAGTCTCTACATAAACACTTTCAAAAAATGAACAGACTTACGCAGATGAAATGTGGAAAATGTCTGTTTTGTTTATTTTGAATACAAGCCCCACCCACAAACTTTAGGTCACACCCCATTCCTGACATGTTAGAAACACACAAACTAGTCTGTCTGAGACACCTAATACCTCCTCTGGTTGAGTGATGAGATTACACTACGGGGTGCACATTTATTCTACCGTGATGATAAACTGGGATCATATACTTCTTCATATACTTAATATACAATTACTTGTTAGTAACTTTAGCCTCACAGCTCCAGTACAATGCTAAAGAAGCAGACAAAACACACCAAACAGATATTATTTAATCTACTGAATTAGAATTGAATAAATATAAATAATAATAAAAAACATGCTAGGTCTTACACTTCAGACACTCTCGTCTTTAGAGTTCAACTTTTATTCCTGTGGAAAAAATCTAACAGATTGCTGTGTGGCAGGAACCTTCACCTTCACAACCCTGTCATTTGTAACACCCCTTCTCCTACATGCCTTTTAAACTCTCTGCTAAAGAATCAAAAATCCATTGAAATAAAATTACCCATCATGCAGCTATGCACACAAAATAGTGCTTTTTCTCTGTACTCTCTCTCTCTCTCTCTCTCGCTCTCTCTCTGTCTCTCTCGATGTGCACTCTCGCACCTGTACTGACAGAGTTTTACTTCTCTTTGTGTTTGCAAAAGTGACAAAAAATGGCAAGAGTGTGACAGTGATACTAGGAGGTGAGCTGCAGCGCTTCGGCTGTAGTGCACCAAAAGAGCTGGAACGTGAACAAGAAAAAAAATCACTACTAATTCACCATGGAGAAAAAGAATATATTATATAATACCTATATATAAAACCTAAACCAGACATGTTACTAACTCTCTCTCTCTCTCTCTCTCCACAAGTACTGTACTTGCATGATAAGTGTGCACGATAAGTTTTCCTTATGTCCAGTCTGCTCCGTAATTTAATTTTCATTGCTTTCACTGCACACAACCTACTTCAAGAAAAAAAGGTTGCTGGAAATAGAATCATCGATTTCAGTGTTTAATTTGGCGGTTCAGGATATTCCACTTTAATTTTAATCGGCAGAGTTGAAGTTATCTCAAACATACTTTTAAGGCCACAACTATTTTACAGAGCGGGATTAGAGCATGTGAATCACCTGTTGTGATAAACCAGTAATTTAGGTAGGATTTTTGCCATTTTCTTTTAAATGCAGCTTTATTTTTGTTGGCAGTCTCCAAGTCCCCTCTGCTGTGTTATCACTGGGTATTTTCCCTTTTTCAAGCTCTCCATTTTTTTTTTTTTTACTCATTTTTAGCTGCAGTTAGCTTGTAATGTAAATTAATTTTATCGGGCATCAAAACCGCCACAGAGAGAAGCGTGGTGAAGCAAATGAAAAATGATCTGATAATATTTATTTATTTATTTATTTATTCATTCATTCTTTTTATTTATCTTTTTATGTGGCCTGGTAGCAAATCATCCATAGCCTGGTACCGGGCCAAGGCCCAGTGATTAAGGACCACCTTTCTGACCAATCAGAATCCAGTGGAATACTGTACATCAGACTGTTCAAGACTCTGTGCTCCTGAAAATGACACAGAACCACCTGAAACCTCAACAGTACTGTGATAAATTACTCACTCACTCACTTGCTCTCACACATGCTCTATACCGCTTATCCGTCATGGGAGGCCTGGAGCCTATCCCAGGGGACTTGGGGCAAAAGGTGGAGTACACCCTGGACAGTGCTAAGCGCTACATCACTGTGCCATCTGTGATAAATTACTGTATGATTAAATTCACTCTGTAATTAACAGGAGCCATAACATACTGAGAATCATTGAGACTGTGTCATGACTCATAAGCTTATGGAAAAAGTGGTTAGAAAGTTTTGAATCCAAATGATGAGGGTGAGCATCCATCTGGAATGTTCTCCTGAACTCTCACCCTTTTCCCTAAACAGGGCTCATGATAACGTGTCTGTGTGGGGAAAAAATCCTTTTACACAACAATAGGAGTCTCTATTTGATAACACACACACACACAGACACACACAAATTCTTAATCTGTTAGCACCCTGAATCATTGCTATGGCGACCTGTTCACTCTCATCACTCGTCCTGGCTGTGCTTTTCATTTCAAAGTAACGAGGATAAGCTTTAATTTCACTCCTAACTTAACAACATGATTCTCTCTCTCTCTCCCTCAAGAGTAAAGCTCAGAGAAAGTGTGTGTGTGTATGTGTATGTGTGTGTGTGTGTGTGTGTGTGAGAGAGAGAGAGAGAGAAAGAGAGAGAGAGAGCGATTAAAGGGTTTGAAAAATTAATTTAATAAGATAAGAGAACAAATGTGTCTCCTTCTCTCTGTCTCTCTCTCACTGTAAATCTGTCTGTCTGCCCATCTTTGTCTCTGTCTGCCTCTGTCTCTCTCCAGGGGATTAAAACTAAATGCACCTCCACATTCTGCTGATGAGAAAATACTAAATTGAATTTATACACACAGTTCCAGCTTTTATTGAATTTTCACCCCCAAATCCGATGGAGCGTGTGTGCATGTGTGTGTGCGTCCTGACATCTTTAATCTGAAATTGAAATTAAATCGATGTTTAATGGGTTTTTCGTGTTTTGACTCACACCTTCACTGTCGCCTGATTTAAGTGGTTCCTGTAAAAGGGAGCAGGGCTTCAGTCCGACCTGACACGGAGGTGCGGTAGCTAACATGGTCTCCTCATTTCCCCAGAGTTCCTGCTTCAAGCCTGATCAGGGGTTACTGTCAGGGTGTGTTTCCTCTGGGGTTTTTTGGTTTCCTTCTAAAATGTGCATACAGGAAGATTGTCTGAGCTAAATTACTCACAGGCGTGAATGAGTATGTAATGAAGTCTCATGCGTGAGGCCGGGTGTATTCCCACCTCACACTTGGTTTTCCTGGGACAGGCCCCGGATTCGCCGAGACTAATAAAGTGCTTATTCGTAGAAATCGGTGAAAAATAAATAAATAAATAAGTGAAAAAAAGAGAGAGCACTGATGGGAAACAGGACAGAAATGACCAAATATCCGGACCATAAATAATTCTTTAAAAAAAAAAAATTTTTTTTAAATGTCCTCAGCAGGGAACGAGGTAAAAAAGTAAACTGTTTCATTGTGTGTATGTATGTGTTTGTGTGTGTGTGTGTGTGTGTGTGTGTGTGTGTGTGTGTGTGTGTGTACAGCAGCTGTAGGAGCAGCTGCTCTGGTTTTCCTCTTGTTGTATACGAGCGGTTCTGTCCTATTTCACCTACACTTATTCTGCTGTAATGTTAATGCACACTCCAGCCTGTTACCTCAGGGGGCTAGGGGGGTGGAGGGTGGTTGGATGGTTGTAAACGGGGGCAGGAGGCATAAAGGGAGGGTGGTGGTGGGGGTTTCTGAGTAATTGCTGTAGAGATTTAGGGAGAGCCATTAAAACACCATTATACACCAACAAGAGTCTTGGAGATTAGCAGCAGGAGCTGAACATGGAGTGAATGCGGAACACCCATCTTAGCCACATGGAACCTTGCGCTCTATCCCGTCTGTTCTAACATATGTGCTCTATCCTGTCGGCTCTACCGCGTGCGCTCTAATCTGTGTAGGCCGTATAAATCAGATTAGAAATGCCATGACTGAAAGTGCCACCAAAGTGCAAACAAGAAGTTTTACTCCAGAAAAAAATGTCCTGAACACTGTCTACATAATAGAACCAGACAAGTAGAACACACACACACACACGCACACTCACTGGAACCCAATGCTGGCATGTTTCCTGGTTCATTTCCACCAGGCTGAATTTAACCTGTAATTCGAGCCTCAGATCGAGTTCTGTCCAACGAGCATGGCTAAAACCATACACTGTGGTTCTCTCTGTGGTGCCACGGTTCCATGTACAGATTAACAAAACGTTTAACCTTTTCCCTCCTACCACTCGTCAGCATCGAAAAGTCGAATGAGAAGAACGTTACACAGATCCACATCTTCCGAAGTGGCCCGAGGTTCCGGCTAATTTTGCGTTTTCCGTACAGCTTGGAATTATGAAGTAAACGTTCCTGAGGTCGACCTGAGACCGATTCTTAATTATTAGACACAGGAAGACATTAAAGCACTCTACAGAGGGCTAATGGTCCCTGATGTTGGCCTCATGCTAGTAAGTGAAGCTTTAATGTTGCTTTAATGGACTTAATATCCTTGTGTGATGTTTCCGTTCATATCAGATTCATTAATCATTTGATTTGTAGATAATTATAATGAATCAATCTGGGGAGGATCATTAATGAATACATAATAAATTAAAACTCAAAAGTAACAATAATACTGAGAAGATGAAATACATAGACACATGAACAGCTCTGTGGGTTGAAATGATGATTTTGTATTGTTCATGGAATGCTAAAAGAAATGTGACAACTAAACATTTTCTTCTCTTTAAAAAATAAGGAACTCAAAAATCATTATACAAAGCTTGAGAAATTCCCTAATTTCATGAAGGTAGTGGTAGCAGTTTGAGCCTTTTGTTCCTAATCGGAGGTTTGGTGGTTCAAGCCCCAGCTCCAACAAGTTGCCCATGTTGAACCTTGTTGTATCAATAGGGGCACTGTATCAGAGCTGACCCTGTGCTCCATCATCAGCTTTCTACCTGGGATACAAGAAGAAATCATTTCACTGTAATGTATATTTTATGAATAAAGACTTTTTCTATTGAAAATTTTAAGGAAATCAAAATAGACTCCCTTAAAGAATATAATAAGACTTAATTATATAAAGAATAAAGATTTTTCAACTTCAGCAGAAAAAGAACAACAAGAAAGATTTTTTTAATGAATCTTATATACACAACCTATCAAAAGTTCGGACAGACCTTCAATTCCATGGTCTTTCCTGATTTTTTTTCCTACATTGTAAAGCGTGTTTCTATAGCGTATACTGAAGGCATCCAAAATATGCATTAATCTCCTTTGAACAGTTGGTATTGAGATGTGTCTATTACTTCTGCTCTGTAAAGACTTCATAATGGCTCTAATCTGAGGTGCTGTTAATTGGTGATTTTTGAGGCTGGTAACTCTAAATGAACTTCTCGTCTGCAGCAGAGGTACATTTTGGTCTTTCTTTCCGGGAAAGCCAGGAGGTTTTTACAAATGCTCTTGATGATACTGTTCCAGTATACTATTCCAGAACAGCTGACCTTCATGTCATAAAATAACAACTGACTATTGTTGCTGTTGTTACTGAATTACCTAATGCCATATGTGTTATTTCATAGTTTTGAAAAAATCCAGTATTGTTCGAGAATGTAAATAAATCCAATTTTGTGTCCAAACTTATGACTGGTACTATACATGTCATCTTTTTGTTTTTTTGCCAAAACATTGAGTGAGAAACACACTCTAAAGAATTTCTATTCTTTAGATGTTCTCAAAAGGCTAAAACGGATGTATTTACCTGTCTTTGTGGGAACCTTTGTGCCTCACACTTACACCCACACCCACACACCCACACGCACACGCACACACACACAGCTGGATCAGCAGGCATTGTGTTTTCTCAGTGAGACTGTGTTCTGTATAAGTGGATTATGATGATGAATTCTAACACACAAAGAGCTAGAAACCACAGACACACACACGCACACACACACACACACACACACACACACACACACACACACACACACACACAGAGTTTACATTCCCACTCATACACTCAGTCTTTTCCCGTAACTCCTCTATGAAAAAAGGAAGCAAAAATGCAAGGTTTGAGAAATGAGTTCCACTGTAAACGCAGTGTGTGAAATGAAACAGAACCGGAGAACCAGAGAACCGGAGAGCTGTCTGCAGAACACAAATAAACTGTCCACTTTCACATTCTGCTCTCACGCTCAGACAAATGGGAAGTTTGTTTCATACAGATCGAAGCTATCTCAATTCTGGTTTAAAACTTATTTTAAAGATAGATAGACAGATAAATAAACAAATACATTTCTAGATTACATTCCTAGACTACATTCATAGATTATTAAATAGAATGCTTCAATCTGTGACATCAAATGATTTTTTATTTTTATTTTTATTTTTTTAGAATTTCCTTCCCTTATTCCATTGCACTTCCAATCATGACACCATAGTGCATTTACAGCACAGAGGGAGGATTACTGTTTTTCTCCACACTATAAATCACACACACACACACACACACACACACACACACACACACACACACACACACACACACACACACACACTGTTTGAATAAATCAAGGTGAACACTGAGTGAAATACGTTTAAAAATGTTTCACTCAACATTTCTCTAATGCAGTTATTCATTTCTTGCAACATTTCATATTTTTGGGTAATTTGCTTTTTCATTCAAAGGCGTAAAGTAGTAAAACACACACACACACACACACTTCTTCAAGTTACACATGATAGAGTGTGTGTCGAGTGAAGAAACTCTTTTAAAAGGTTCCAGAAACAACAAAAGTGTAATTAATAACGTAAACTGGAAAATGTTTTAAAGATAAAAACAGTCCATTTGTTATTATGTGTTATTATTAGACCTACTGTACTGTACATGACTGCACCAACAACTCAATACATTATTTTTATTCTCTTGAGTGTATATTTGTATAAAATATACATCACTCACTGCCTTCTGTATCGGATGTGAATTCCATAAATGCTGCCCCTTGTTAATCAGACTCTTTGATAATTGCTTGGAGCTCGTGACATCAACAAAGGTGGGGACAAGAAAAGGTGGGACCTATGGTAATTATTCATTATTTGAATTCAGTGAGCAGTGAGCAGTTCAGAGACCATCCCTAATTTTATCATATATTAAATGATATTTCAATGCTTGAATTTTTTACAGTGCTTTTAAAGACATTCACATACATAAATAGCAACTGATAAAAAGTCATTATAAATCCAAATCCAAAAACAGGCTACTGGAACCACAAAACACTAAAAGAAGATGTTAATTCATGTAAAATGATAAACAATAATACTGTATAAACATTAAAAACAGTGTTTAAAAAAGTGTTTTTTCAATCATTTAAATTTATTTCACCAGCTTGTAGGTTGAGGCTTCTTAAATAGTGTTCTTAAAAATAACCTAAAGTAATTTTATGTTTAAACCTGTATATATTGTATACTGTATATACTGTATACTCTTTAAAATCATTCTTAATGCACATTCCTGCTGCAAATGACTTTATTAAAAGGTGAAGTAAAAAGGAAATCCACTCACCTTCCTACAAAATTAGCAGAATATGTGAAGGAATGAAAGAAGAGGTGTTTCACACTTGCATACGCGAAAGCAGGTAAAACTGCTCTCGCACTCCTGGGGACAGTTTAAGATGGACATTCTTCTTCTTCCTTAGTATCCGATACGTCCTACTCTGAGGTGAGTGTGATTACTCCCAACAATAAACAAGGCCATATGTGGGACAAGATTCAGTCTTTGATAAATGGGTGTGTTCTGCTACCTCATATAACAGCATTTCTAGCAGGAATTTTTAGTCACCAAAACATTGTGGTGATGGTAATTTGGCAACGATACGGATGCTAGAATCTGTAAAGTTAGAATTACTTTAAGGAAATGAAGTCAGAACAATGTTCAATTCAATTCAATTCTATTTGATTAACAATGGACATTGTTGCAAACAGCTTTACAGAATTTTTAAAATATGGAAATAAATTAGAAAAATGTAAGAAAAGGTTATATTTGTCAGTTTGTAGCAATGTTGACATCATCACCTGATGATGGAATAACATAATGTTGCAAAAATGACTTTAAAACAATATTAATACCAAACTTATGGTCTGAGCAGGACACAACTCTGATCACTGAGGTTTGAGCAGTGCATGCTTACATCTGAACATCACTAGCTGAACATGCTGTTAATTTTTGTAAATGTGCGTATGTAGAAAATACACCAGATGAGAGTAATTTACCAAAATATTAAATTGGACGAGTTGGGTTTTTAGCCCAAAACCAGTTGGGTTAAAAAATAATAATAAAACTGCTTAGCTGCCGCAATCTGTTCTGGGAATGACTGAGTTTAAACACTGTGGAAAAAAACATTCTGAAAGAAAAAGAAACAGATAGGTAACAACTCTCGTGTCACCCGCTCTTCAATTAGAATTGTAAACCCTGTTAGAAACTCAAGGGACCAATGTGATTGGGCATTGAATTAATTGCTCTAAATAGTGTTTTCGCTTCATCAACGTCTTTCTATAATTCAAACGGAAAATATACTACAGATTGAGGTCTGGAATGAAAAGGTTCAAACTTCCACAGTTAAATGACTGATTTTAAGTTGTTGGAAAAATTCTGCAGGACATCCTGCGTAATTCATTCACTAAATCCAGTTAATCAGATAAAGTAGGTAGTTTCCCACATTCCTCACCTGTCCCAGCTATGACAAACTTCCCACTGCATGTCACAATTTGTTATGAATTGTCAAATCTTTACAGGAATGTCTCACCTGCTAAGTGTGACCTGAAGACTGGGAGTTAGAGAAGATATGAATCTGCCATGCACTTCTGTAATAGATGTCACCATGTGCAGTGTTGTATCTATTAGAGCATACTATGTGCACAGCTGGATTTAGGGATGGATTTATTACCCAGTTGGAAACCACATTTCTCACAATTTTTTCAAGCATGGTTGAATAAAGAGAATTTCTCTCACACAGTGATATGCCATGCTGAACTCTGATGAACTTCCCGATGAAGGCCTTTCAATTTAATACAATTTTGAGATAGGACTGGCTTCAGGATCAGATTCAGGACAGTGAGAAAGCCCCTTAAAGGTAGAATATTATACTATTTTTTGAACAAAATTGCATAACTTCCAAAATGCTTCCAAAATATGTCTGTTAGTTTTTGAGCAGTATTACATCTCAGAGCCTATCTTCTGTCATATTTCATTTTCTGTCAGCTATACTCCTTTTTCTTTTCCTCTTAAAAATGGGGCCCAGAGCTGGGCAGAACTAAGTGGAGTTTACTGGAGCTGGGCTAAGCTGAGCATTGAGTTTGGGAAAGTTTCTTACTATATGAGGTCACAATAGGGGGAAATCTGATTCACTTGTTTAAGCCCCAGCCACAACAAAACTGGAAAAAGGACAAACAGCAGGGATTTTTTTTGTTTTCACACAGAATAGACATCCATCTGTATGTCTAACATAATAGTTCTCCTTTTAAAAAATACAATAATAAATCAGCATTGTGCTGAGAAAGATTGGTAAAAAAAAAAAAAAAAAAAAGTGCCAAGAAGGCAAGATGAAGCATACGCTTGGCATATGATCGTTGATGTCTATGCAGTCACTGCATGCCATGCCATGTTGCACTATAAGTGATATTTCAGCTCTGCTGCAGCAGTGCCACTCTAGGACGAGTTACAATCTAAACTTGGTGAAGGTTTTAAGTGCCATTGAGCCCATAAGTCCATAAGTGAAATTCTCACTGGATTAACCAACTTCATGTAATCATGCACTGTCCAGTGCTAATGCAGGTTGAAAATATTTACATAAATTC
Organism: Clarias pachynema; assembly: GCA_030014365.1. NCBI lineage: Eukaryota > Metazoa > Chordata > Actinopteri > Siluriformes > Clariidae > Clarias > Clarias pachynema. The sequence continues at coordinate 16,536,390 of JAQMYL010000007.1, read as the reverse complement.
ACATGTTATATTTAGCCAGTATGCAGAAAAGAAAACTCCACATACAGAAATTCACTGCCTGTCATGCTTTTTGTGTTAAATGGACTTGCTCATGAAAAATTACACACTGCATGAACCTGACCAGTCGTACTAGCTAAACCTTCAGCTAGCTATTCATTATTTGATCTAGGGTTCAGTGGAGCACAAGCTCAGTCCTCTCGTGCTCAGTGCATCCATATACTGTAGCATCCACACTCATACACACAGTTTGGCCTGCAATTTCTACTAATTATTGGTGGTGGTGGTGGTGTGTGATTTCTAGGCCTTGGGGTCACTGGCTGGAAAAAAAATGAATTGAGAAGCCCAGTGGTAAGTCGTCAGCTACTGACACAGAAGCTGTAAGTCAATTTGTCATGAGTTCAGATGGAGATTAACTTTGCAAATAAGTGAAAGTGCTAAGATGAAACACGGAAAATGAAGTCATTTCAAAATCAAATGAATTAAAAGGAAAGTAAACACGCTGGCTAATTCCATTTCCCTCTGTAGTGTCCTTAAGGAACCAATTGCTTCCTTTAATTAACTACTGGAATGAGAGGAGAAGTGTGTGTGTGTGTGTGTGTGGGTGTGTGTGTGTGTGTGTGTGTGTGTGTGTGTGTGTGTGCGGGAGTGTGTGT
>JAQMYL010000007.1:16511065-16521600 GCA_030014365.1 Clarias pachynema | reverse complement strand
ACATTTATACTTTTATCGTTACCACAATAAAGCAATATTATATTATATTATATTATATTATATTATATTATATTATAGTTTTGTTTGCAATTTTTGCAGTTGTTCTTTTATATATTTTTTCTTGTTAATTAGTAAATTTATTATTAGTAGTATTTGGCAACGTCATCACTGAACAAACATTCCAATAAAGAACAAGTTGAACTTGAAATTGGGGGGCAAGTAGTGTGTGTGTGTGTATGTGCATGTACATGTGGGTGTGTGTGTGTGCACGTGTGTAAGTTTGTGAAATTTCCATATGGCAATAAAACGTCTGCCACTTTAGTTATTGAGTTTCTAATGCATGCCAGGTGTGTGTGTGTGTGTGTGTGTCGGTGTGCACGCTTCCATAAAACTCTCCATTGCCTGATTTTTTTTCAGTGGGCGTTTTAGTGAAACAATCTGACCGCGTTACAGAAACCAGAACCACAAGGACACAACAGCCGTCTCAGTTTCCGTTTCATAAAATCCAATAATAATCACACAAACTGACTCAAATCTAATCTCAATAACTAAATAAATCCCCTGGAAAGAAGAAGAAAAGCTTTTGTTGAGTATTACACTTCACTGTATTATTCCTGAAGTGTACTTTGCTATTTATTAGAATTATGTGAGTGATGATGGTGTATAGTAAGAACGGTAATGTCAAATATGGAGTTAAATTTTAAAAATGCATCAAAAGTAGGCACATTTTTTTTTCTCTACATCTTTCTGTAACTCACCTGGAATATGTATAATATGTATTTATCTATTCAATTAAATGACTTTTGATGAAATATGCAGTATGATGCATTTATTAAAACCCTTAAAAAATGATTTTGAATTAAATTATTAAACAAATCATCCAATCATACATTCCTGAAATCTTTTTCTCACATAAGCACAAGACATTGTATTATTTATCCCTAAAATGTTACTGTTTGTTGAGCATAAATTGTTTAAATTAATCTCACACTTACAGCAAACAATAAAACTAATGTAATTTTTTTATTAATGCATTAGAATTCTCACTCACTCACTCACTCATCGTTTATACCGCTTTATCCTGTGCATTGGAATTCTGTTCTATGTATTATGTGATTTGTCACCATTAATGGTGTGTGTGTGTGTGTGTGTGTGTGTGTGTGTGTGTGTGTGTGTGTGTGTGTGTCAAAGCAAGAGAAACAGACAGTTAAAAAAAAATGAATTTCACCCTGGAGTGTCAACCAAAACACACAAAGAAAGAAAGGTCGGAGGCTGTGACGCTTCCGTCCTCACCTCGGGAAAAGCAGGAGAGAGCAAATGTATGCTTATTTAGAAGTTTTGGCACCCTTGTGTAATTAGGGGGAAAAGACCACAATGGCAAGATTCTGATGTGGACGGAGGTTGATGGATCTGTAATTGTATTTTGTCACAGAAGTGGAAAACACAGCAAACATTATTAGCAAAATGATTATTTTTCTGTTTCTCTAAATGTCTTGGTATTTTTTTTAGTGTTTAACAGAGTGATACAGACATGCTGTGTATAGTGTCTATCAAAAACATCCTCATTCAACCCCAGGGTCTAAGAGTACATTAAAGTGAAACCCTGTTAGAGATGAGTTAGTGGCGTTTGTCCTGTCACTTGAATATAGTTCTATTCATCCATAGGTAAATTTCTGGGTGGAAATGAAATGACTCTCTCACTCTCTTTCTCCAATAAATATTCAAAGTATGAAATTAGGTAAATATTTGACTAATAGGATCATGTTCATGTTCACCTCGGTGAAATTAATTTGATAATTTACACACACACACACACACACACACACACACACACTTTTATTATCTTACAAAATTGTATTGAAGCTAACAGGAAATTATGAACAATGTAACAATTAAAACAAAAGAGACACATGATACAATTAAGCATATATTATAGAAAATATAGCAATAAATAAACAAATAATATTTAATAGCATATTTATATGAAAGGTTACATTTTGACCTCTGAAATTTTCAGACATTATGAATACATAAATAATACAAATTAATAACTCAATAATAATAAAAATAATAATAATAATAATAACATAAAATATCGTCTAATTTCTTCAGCCAGTTTCCTCGTGCTGTGAAAATGTACTTACATGACATAAATAAATTCAGTTTAAATCCTGTTTCTTTTTTCTGTTCCTTTAATCCGGAGTTTACTTTTCCTCCAGCTCTGTCTCTGTCTCTGTATGAACACATCTGTCCTCAACGTGAGGGGAAAAAGTTCACTTTAATCCACAAACACGAAAACAAAGAGGCACTTCACAAAATCCAGGTTGCCAGAGTGAATTTCTTTTTTTAAATATCAGCTATAGTTACCCAAACAGATTTAAATAAAACACATATAATAAAAAAGAATGCATTAAATGTTAACTATATAAATATAGTTTCATATAATGTTTATATAATGTATGCTGTTTACATAATAAGGAGAGTTTTGTAATAAAGGTGTAGAGCAAGAGCAAAATACATTTGCGCAAAATCACGTCTCCGTTAAGTGTGTTACGATCTGGCAACCCGATAGCGTAGTTTCCGCTAGGAGGCGCTGTGACACTACAGACAGGCAAAGATGATGGGTTGCCAGATTGCATCAAGATTAAAATAATCCTAGATTTACTCAAAGTGAGTGGGCATAATATACTAAGCACTGGATTTCTCTGAAGTGTTTGCTCAGAGGAGGTTTTCTCTTATAAGGATTATTGGGGATTCTGTGTAGGACCCGGAAACAGAAAGTGAAAGAAAATAACCAGTAAGGTTGAAAACAGATCCCGGTTTTAAATAGACACCTATTAACCAAGTAAACATCCAGTGAGCAACTATTTTTGCTAAATATTTATTTCCCCAAATAAAAAGATCAGTCTCTTGAAGCGCGTGAAAAAAATACAAAAAAGGGGGAAAGAAACAAATCTGGCAACTAATTGAGCTGCACTGCCATCTCTCTCTCTCTCTCTCTCTCTCTCTCATTCAGTCTGGCTCGCGCGAGGTTCAGTTCAGTCAGATGAGCTCGCGCAGCGCACAGAGGTCCCCGCATCACACCGCACCGCACTACTCACGCGCCCGGGGGATTTTTTTTGTATGTGTGACTGACTTCGTGTGTATGTGTGTGAGACTTGTGCAATGATGTGTGTGCATGCGCGTGCGTGCGTCTGTACACAGAGAGCGCGTGTGTGTGAAAAGCGCGAGCACTTATTCCAATCCTGACCCAGTCGCGGACGCCGGACCGCAGGAGCGGCACACTGGGATACGGAGATAACTCTCTCTCTCATATTAACACACTCACCGGTCTTTCCTGAGGCACGGGCAGAGAGCACGCGACAGGGACATTGGAGAAGTCATTCCGGGATGAGGTTCGCGCGCCAGTGCGCTCCGGGATTCTTATGGATTGAATGAGGAGAGCTCGAGGAAGATTTCAGAGCGCGCGCACAGGAGTCACAGCCTGGTGTTCCGAGGTTTTATACTTTGGGGATTTAACTGAAGAGCGCTCGCGCTGCTTTCTGTATGAACAAAGTTATAACAAATTTAGAACTCTTTATAACTCATTAGAACTCCTCTGCACGCGACTTCTGGATTACAGGATCGTTTCAAATTTGCCTTAATTGATTTTTGTCCCGGTGTATGGAGGTTTTGTCCCGGACTAAAGCTGCAGGACTGTAGGCTCGGCTGTTCCCCCGCTGCGCGTCTCCGCACTTCAGAAATGGATTATTGGCTGATTTTTTGCTGCTTTTTGCTGCGCGTGACTTCCGCCGTGGAAGGTAAAAACTCTCACTCCATTTACCTCTTATATATAAAACTATATACAAATATACATATATTATTCATTTGCATCTAGTGTATTATTCCGCTGTTCTTTTTATTAGTCCCGGTGTGTGTGTGTGCGCGCGCGCGCGTGCGTGTGATATAATCTGTGAGAATTCATTGGATGCACGCCTATTTTATTTATTTATTTATTTATCTATTTATTTATTTATTTATTTATTATTAAATGTAGAAGACTTAAAAATTGTGCATTACATTCTGTTATACAAACAATGATTTGTTTCAATAACACATACCGAATACACAGAAAACCATGCACAAACACACACAGACACTCACACAAACAAACACACACATACACACACACACACACACACACACACACACACACACATAAAGGTCTATGCCTTTTTTTGCGTACCTCATCTTATCTTATCTTTTAATTCTAATGAAGGGGAAATGAGCGTCTCCTTTCCAAACACACACACACACACACACACACACACACACACACACACACACACACACCTATTGGGGGGGGGGGGGTGTATTTACCATTAATTTCCATGAAACTAATTTACTCTAGACAGTTCATTCTGCAGTTTGATATTTTTACAAGGTGTGTGTGTGTGTGTGTGTGTATGTTTGGAGAGCCTTGTGGATAGATTTATTTTGAAATCAAAGCATTTCTATTTGATCATTTTTTCCCCAGAGTTTTACTGAAGCGCTTGTTCAAGGTCCTCAAGGTGAAAAATCTCACAAAGTGAAAGATTTTTTCTTTTTCTTCTCTCCGTCTCACGTCCTCCTCACTCAGGCCTTTTTCCTTTTTTTATATATATATATATATGTGGTACTATTTATTATTAGATAATACATGTGGTAAAAAAAAAAAACACATTATATATTTATATAAAATGTGTTTTTTTTTTACCACATTTATTTTCTGATGGTTAACATATTTCAAGGAAATACATAGTGTATAAGTGTGAGTGTGTGTATCACCCTTTACACCATCACTCTTTCTTTTTATTTATCATTTATTCCTGGTGAAACGATTTCTTTTGGGTAAATACTTCTCTCGGCATGAGAACGAGATGCTAACAGTGTAAGACTCCTTCTTGTCACACACTTTTCATTTCCAGTCCAGTGTGTCTCTTAAGAATTTCCCTGTTTCTTCGGGCTTGTGTAAATGCATTTAAATATTTGTCTATATACAAGCAAATTTAATAATTTATTTATTAATTAATTAATTCGTTGTTGTTGTTGTTTTTTTACAATACCCCTTTTTACTTATTACTTATTATTTTTTAAGGGAAAGTAAAGTGTGATAGAGCAGCACAGTAACACACTCCATATGTCGCACTTTCTCCTCTTTAATCTCGAGCTCAGAGTCTTCTCGACAGTTAAACCAGTATCATTCATGATTATCATCATTCCTGTATTTTTCATATTTTTAATAGATTTCAATCATTTGATAAATGCATCCCATACAAGTCAGGGTTACGTACACTGTGATGTGTTTTATTCCACTTATTGCTCTTTGTCATATCTTTTCATGATGATTAAGGGGAACTGTGGGTTCTGTCCCAAATCACTCCCACAGTTTTTTTTTCTTTTTCTGACTACCACAAGCTGATATAAGTCTCTTTTTTGTGATTGATTTCTGTTTAATAAACTTGTATTAGATAAATAACTCCTGTGTGAGGAATTTAATAGTCCTTGAAATTTATATTTTTTAATTTTAAGAACTACAGTGTATACATCATGTAGAATAATACAATGTGTATATCATGTAGAATAATACAGTGTGTATATCACAGTGTGTATATCAGGTGTAGAATTATACATAATCGTTTCTTTTTCTAAGTTTTTTTATTTCAAATTCTATGAAGGTAAAAGCAGGTTTTGGTTCCAAACACACAATCTACAATACACACACACACTTTTAGATTGAGCTCCATGTGCTTCCGTTGTTATCATTTATTATCCTGTGTAATTGACGTTAATTATTTAACGTTGTTAAAGACGTCCTGTTCGACACAGTGACACACACTTTCTGCTCATTCGCTTCTGTTTATTGCTGACTGATCCAGTCTGCACTGACTCATACATTCTGCTCTGTCATTACCTTCATTAATATGTTAATTTATTAATTCATCCTCCTTTCATATTTTCCCATCAGAGCATTTTCATCCGATTAAACACTGGAGTACTCAGTCCTAAGTCAGCTGTTTTCTTACTTAATCACTTGCTTATTTACTCGCCATGGACCTTGGTTGCATTATGAATATTAAAATCAACCAATGTGTGTATAAAGCAGTGCAGTTTTGGTGCCGTGTTCTTTGCTGAGCGTCACTCCAAGGCCGTTCCTGACACGCACACACACATGGACCTGTTTACACACATCCTATTTCACATTTCACACTCACATCACACTTTAATGCACTTTCAGGGATTCTCTTTCTCCACAATAATGCTTTCTTCATGCATGATAATATTTATTTAGAATCAAATTTATTTCTAATGTTGAATTTATCTCACTAGTGTGTTTCTCAAACTCAAGGCCAGTTTATAATTTTGGGAAGAGGAACACAAACTTTTCAATTCAGTCTGTCGTCTGTGGAAAATAATTGACGATCCGGAGTAGAAAGTTTAGAACAAATTATTATTGTTTGTAATAATTCCAGGTAAATCTTTGTTAATAACAAGTTCAGGTTTCAATTATAAAGTTTTACGGATCTGAAAGTTAATGATGCGTACTAAAATGAGATTTGAGTCTAGATAAGACGTCTCAGATAGCCTCTGTGTGTGTGTGTGTGTGTGTGTGTGTGTGTGTGTGTGTGTCGTATGATCCTGATTTTTATTTCTTTATCATTATATTTGGCTGTAAATCGACTCATACATGGCTTTATAATGCAGGTTATTAAATATAACTTTGATATTTCAAATGTTTTAGTGTAAGGAAATTAGAAGAGCTAATATATCGTATCGTATATGGTGTGTGTGTGTGTGTGTGTGTTTGTTGAAGTTGTGCTGGTGTACATATAGCATGTTATTAATACTGTATCATATTCGGGAGAGTTTTACACTGAGTGTAGACACACAGGTTATAAAACCATTGAATTAGCATTTCAATAATATTAATTTATTAAATGTAACTTTATGATTTAAAATATATGCAAATCATGGAAAGGAATGAAGTAATTCTGATTTATATTAGCACTCTGTAATTAATTACATAGTAACAGTATAAAGTTTTCAATCCTAATTCAGTTTTATTATTCGTATCAAATCAATTTAAAACACTTAAATCATTAATGTCATGATTTATACCCATATTTATCCTCATATCAATTTGTGTATGTGTGCGCTACTGTCACGTTACACAGAGTAAAAACCTATGCAGTATACATGTTGAAATAGTTCTAATGTGGATATAATGAGTGGTGTATAATCTGTAAGTTTATTAATAGGTTTGTACATATTCCTATTATGAGATATCATTTTATAATCATACACAGCATTTATTTACTTAAACAGCACTTTTGGAATGCCTCTCGAAGGAGAAGGTGCTATTGTCACGCACATATACACACACACACACACACACTATATATATATGTATATATATTTCATGCGTCTGTGCTGAAGTTAAAAGAGCGTTGGTTTTTAGCGTTCTCTGAGCTCGTGTTGTGTTAACCTCCGAAACGGCAAACTCTTTTACATCACACGGCTCATTTACAAAAGCATGTGCACAACATTACAGCCCTTTTACACCAGCCCAGACGTATTTTGTGTCTTTATCAGTAACGCTGGAGTCGAAATTATGAGCCGCTCCATTTACTTATCACATTTCACATGGAGCCATCTGCTGCGTTTTAATACTGAATTTCTTATTAAAGGTCATTTCCTGATTTTGTGCAATCTGATTAGACTTTAGCTGATTAGATCGATCGGTTATTACGGTTGAAATTGGTTTAGCTTTTAAAGACAAAAATTGAAGTAAATTAAAATGTTTCCTCGTGTGTATTGTTCATACTTTAATACTTTCGATACAGTCCTGTCTTTAGTGCAGCATTCTGGAGAGATAGGCATAAAGATTAGCTAGTGTCACAGTTTGGATTTTAGAAGGTTGGCCTCTGCTACACACACATTTAAAGTGAGACTGGCTGCAGATTTATTAATTAATTATAAGTCACACTATGCAATGCATAATACAGTAATATTATTATTCATTATTATCAGCTTTTTTTTTATCCCTGTGTATATGCACTAGAATTCATTAGAATGTAATTTGTATGAAATGTATATTTATTTCCAATGTAAATGAACTATCAAATGTCTATTTCATCCTATTCTTTCAACTTTTACAGTTTATTGATTAACCTGCTTTATGCCCACTCAGTGCCTGTAGAGACACCGTGCGCCGAGGCTGTATGTCAAGAAGCGAGATCAGGTCTTTCAGGTTTAGACAGCAGTTGTGACGTCAGCCATCTGATAAAAGTCCATATTTTTGGATACGTTATTAAAATTTTAACAAATTTCCATAATACTTTTATCTTCATTTTTTTCGATTTCATCACGAGAATCAATGTTTCTGCAATGAAATCATTAAATGAAAATAATATGATTGCCTTTATACCTATAACAGAAGTTGCAGTGCTGTTTTTAGCTTCCTGTATCCCGGGACAGTTTTATCCCTTATCTGAAAAGGTTTTATTACTCTCTCTTTTTCTAGTTTTATCTCTCATCCCAGGAGATATTTCATCCCTTATTCCAGGACAGATTTTGTCCCTTATCCCGGGACATATATATATATTTTTTCCTGGGAAAGATTTTATCCCTTATCCCATGATAGATTTTATCCCTTATCCTAAGACAGATTTCCTTCAGTCCTTTATCCTGAGACAGAGTTTATTTCTTATCACAGGACATATTTTTACCTCTTATCCCAGGACATATTTCATTTCTTATTCTAGGACATATTTTATCCAATATTCTAGGACTGATTTTGTCCCTTATCCCAGACCAGATTTTATTTCTTATCCTGGTACAGATTTTGTCCTTTATCTTGAGACAGATTTTACTTCTTATCCTGGGACAGATTTTTACCTCTTATCCCAGGACATATTTCATTTCTTATTACAGGACATATTTTATCCCATATTCTAGGACTGATTTTATCCCTTATTTCAGGACAGATTTTATTTCTTATTCTGGGACAAATTTTTACTTCTTATGCCAGCACAGATTTTTTCCCTTTATCCTGGAAAAGTTCTGATGAAAGCAAAAACACTAATATTCATAATATACCTATGAAAAGTTTTGTTTAGCTTGAGTAAACACACGCATGTTACATAAAGATGTTCATTTTGCTTTATTAAAATATTGAACTTTACTATGATACATTTATTATTATAGGTTCTACAATACACACACAGCCACGCACACTTTCTCTGTAAACGTAGTCTCTGTAAACAGATGATATGATCTCTTCACTTTTACTGCCGAATAATAAACGAGTGCAGACACATCACTCGCAGTTTACTGCTCTAATTAAACATCAGCACTGAGAGAGAGACAGCGAGAGAGAGAGAGACAGCGAGAGAGAGAGAGAGAGAGACAGCGAGAGAGAGAGGTTTACGCTTCATTTTAACACAGACCCATACTGTGAATAAAACTGATAACATCACACAATTTTGTGTGTGTAGCTGTGTGTGTGTGTGTGTGTGTGTGCGTGAGTGTGCGCAAGTGTGTGCATGTTGAACAGATGTCCGCTGAGTGCAGTCAGCCATATAGGGGCTACGAGACCCAGTCATGTGACCTCTGACCACACACACACACACACACACACACACACACACACACACACAATTTTAGACTGCTGCTTTTCCAGCTCAGTGCTAACAGGAGCAGCAGTGAGTGGTTTAGCGTCTGCATGGACTGCATACTAACTCGCTATACTAGTGTATTAGAAAGGTAGGCTACAGCGCTGAAGTGCTGCTCTGAGTCTTTGTTTAGTAGATTAGCGGGTTATTTGGGACACAACCCCAGAGAGAGCTAGCTAACATAGCTTGATTAAGCCGCTGCTAGTGTGTCACGATACACACGACTGAGCACAGAAGTAGTGTGGCGGTTTAGAACACAGCCGTGTGACATTGTGCGATTGCCTGGCCCTGTTTTGATGACATTGTTTTGTTGCTTCAGTTCAGCGCTTTATGTGTGAGAACTGTGTGTTAAAAATAAGCAACTCAGCTAATTGTGTGTGTGTGTGTGTGTGTGTTGCTGATCTGAATATACAACTTGCCTTTTTCAGCCTTTTAACACTCTGAACTGGCAAAAATCCTTGTGTGTGTGTGTGTGGGAGAGAGGGGGGTGGAACGAGAGAGAGAGAGAGAGAGAGAGAGAGACCACCCGAGCAGAATGACAGATAGGAAATAACGACAAGAGAGACAGACAGAAAGAGAGAGGAAGCAACAAAGAGAGCTGGGTGTCAAAGTGTTTTTTGTTGTTGGTTTTGAGGGAATTAGGGTGTGAGACAGGAGGATTAGGGGTGTGAGACGGGTGGTTTGGGCTGAGTCGGGAGGATTGGGGGTGTGAGACGGGTGGTTTGGGCTTAGTCGGGAGGATTGGGGGTGTGAGACGGGTGGTTTGGGCTGAGTCGGGAGGATTGGGGGTGTGAGACGGGTGGTTTGGGCTGAGTCGGGAGGATTGGGGGTGTGAGACGGGTG
>JAQMYL010000007.1:16498369-16506862 GCA_030014365.1 Clarias pachynema | reverse complement strand
ATCCTCATTTGGGTAATAACAGATAGAAATGATATAACATCATGTGTGTTGTGCAGGTGAAATTTCAAAGGTGCAGACATTAGAGCTTTATGTCCACTAGCAAATTGAAACCGTTTTTTTCTTTTTCTGATTAGCCTCACTATCCAGTGGTTTTCCTGTGACTTCACAGCTGTTTGGTTCCAGTCTTATGAGTCAAATTGTGTGCGTTTTGAAATGCACTTACTTGCGCTACAGTTTTTATTCCTGATTTTTTTTACTATGCAACTTCACCAAGTGTTTAGGTGATCTCTCGTCGTAAAATTCTTTTTCCAACCACACAAAGTTGATAGTTCAGCACTATCCTTCCAGGTTTCGCTAGCATGTTTTGACATGTACAGAACAGCTTCGGAGGACATTTTGATAGGAAGCATGTTTGGACACAACACCAGCTCTAATTTGAACAATAGGTTAATATTAGAGCGACAGGTTGTAGGTGTTCTTAGTCTCGGTTCGTGTTGTTCGTGTTGTCTCGGAGTTAGTGGCTGTTTATTGCAGCTGTAATGTCGGTGAGAAGGAAACTAACTCTCGGGCATTGATATACTGTAACAATATATCTAAATATATACCGATCAGCCATAAGATTCTGATGTTGCAGTAGGGCCGCATTTTGCCACGAGGCTTCGAGGCATGGACTCCACTAGACCTCTGAATGTGTGCTGTAGTGTCTGGCACCGGGACGTTAGCAGCAGGTCCGGCACATCCAATGGATGCTCGCTCAGATTGTGATCCAGGGAATTTGGAGGCCGGATCAACAACCTTAAACGCTTTACTCATGACGCAACAAGCTGTGAAACACTGAGTGTTCTGATAACTTTTATAGCCAGCATTGGCTTTTTTTCAATAATTTCTACTGCATTGTTTTTTTCTGTGAGATCGGACAACACAGGCTAGCCTTTACTCCCCCAGGGATAGATGAACCACTGAGACAGACACTTTCCCCATCAAAGTGAGAGAGAAGACTATCACGTTTTTAAAGCGTTAAACTATGTGTCATTCATTATTAAGTTAAGTATTGTAACCATGGGCACATTGCCGCGGTTTACGTAAAATAACACATTTCTATACTACATGAAGACCAAACAGAATCCAGAAATCATTGTGGCGCTTTAATTAATACTGCGCAGTGGCACTGAGCTGGCAGAGTTTGCCAAATTTCCCGGAATGTTCGACTTCCTGTTCCTGACTGAACCTGCCTGTGTCGATTGTGGGCTTCCTTAGTTAAATCAGATGTTCAAATTAATCCATCACACACACACACATACACACACACTCACACACACGTGAATTGTTTTAATGGCGATTAAATCTCCAGTGTTCTCCTGCGGCCCCGTCCCAAATCGAGCCGTATAGATCGACCAACAGCTCCAGACTAATTAGCCGACCAAGTGGCGTCCGATCGAAGCAAGGTCTCATGAATAAGTAAGGGGAGCGGCAGGCGGCCTGCTTAATTAACCACGGAAGTGAATTCCGCTCCCTTGTGGCCTTCGCCCCCCTCCCCTACGGAGTGTGTTTATGTGGATAGGAACGCCACCCGGCCGTCCAGCATCGATTGACGGGGCGCTAAATCGAATCGGGTATCATCGCCATGCGCTTAGCCGCTAATCCCACAGGGAGAGAGGGGGGAAGAGAGGAGAGAGAACGATCTGCTGTCTATCTGACACTCCTCATGTAAAATAATGCAGAATATTAGACACACACACACACACACACACACACACCATCTGGTGCTGCGTTATCCGACTCCTCTGTTTGTCTTTTCATGTCAATATGGCAGCTTTCACACCCTTCTGTGGTTTTTTCGCACTTCAGAGTCTCTGAAGATTTTCCTGCGCTCTGTTAGAAGCCTGCACTGCATTCGGCTCCGTCCCAAATCCACAACGTCATGTCTTATTCACCGTATTAAAGCTCGATCAAGTTGCTAGAATGTACAAAACCGTTTATGGTGGTAAACTGATGTGGGAGAGTGTGTGTGTGTGTGTGTGTGTGTGTGTGTGGACTGTCAGGGTGTGGAGGCCCAAACCTCTGTAATTACATCAGTAGCTGCCAGACCAGCTTCATGGCTGATGGGTGTGAGTGTGAGTGTGACCTGTCATTATCTCTCTACCTGCTGATTCTATTCTTCGCTTACACACACACACACACACACACACACACTGGCTCTCTTTCCTGTGAGAACCTAAGAATCTCTTTGTCCTTTGACACTTGTGCTATTCTAGTCTTATATGTTGCCCCTGTCAACACACGCATACACACACACACACACACACACACACTGTTTAGTTTATCAGTAAATGATTTACTGCATTGCTTTGACCTTCTGCTTATCACATAGTAACACCGCTTACACCTCCTCAACCCTCTCTATCTGTCTGGCTGTCTGTTGGTCTCTGTGTCTGTTTGTCTTTCTGTCGCTCTCTCTCTCTCTCTGTCTATCTTGCTCTCTTTCTTTCCATCTGTCTCTCTCTGCCCCTCTTTCGGTGAATGTCTAGTAAATGCTTAAGCGAATACAAATTAATAAATACACACAAAGATTATGTAAATAAAAGGTTCAAATAAAACAAAGAAGGGACCAAAGGAGAAAAATTACAAAGCAATGGAAAATAATAGAATGAATATGTATGAGAGGAGAACAAATGACGATGTTTCAACTGATGATGTCACAACTCGACCAATAGGCGTCTGTGATTCAACTGATGATCTCACAGATGTCCAATCAGCATCCTCGATTCAGCTGATGTTCTTACGGTCCGGCCAATCAGCATCCTCGATTCAACATGACGATCTCACAGTGCGACCAATCAGCATCCTCGATTCAACATGACGATCTCACAGTGCGACCAATCAGCATCCTCGATTCAACATGATGATCTCAGAGTGCGACCAATCAGCATCCTCAACTGAACTGATGATGTCACAGTGCATGATGAACTGAGGATGCCGATTGGTTGCAATGTGACATCATCAGTTGAATCAAGGATTCTGATTGGTCTCGTCGCTACATTTATTTCCTTTTTGCAAACTTTTATGTCCATCTTTTGAAATAACAGCAAGAGTGTGTGCTTGGTTTGAGAACTGAGAGCTAAAAAAAAAAGCAATGTACTCAAGGAAATCAACATGGGAAAGTCAGCTAGGGCACGTCACAAAAATAATCCTCATTCCTGTCATTCACACTTTTATTTATTTTTTTGATGAAGCACTGGAAGTCATTTAGCGCGAAGTCTAACGAGTCGTCATGTTAGCGCAGCGTGAGGTTAATGAAGTGTGTGTCGATTAAATAACACTGATTTATCAGCGTCTGCCATTCAGGACACAAGTGAAAATACACGCGCGCACAGACATGAATAATAATAACGATTATCCTCCTCCGAGTAAACACATGATGGGTTGATGCTGTGCAGTGTGTAGCACTTGATAGCGTTAATCAAACACTTGTAATATAAATTGAAAACAAAAAAAAAAACAGCAGAACAGTAGACACTCGAAGACTGTTTGGACACATTCATATTACCGCACCAGTGTGCGGTTTGAGACGCAGCCGTCGACGATACGATCTGGACGAGGCAAAGACGTGACAAAGAGTGCATTCGACTGGTTCTTTATGATGATGTCATAATGTTGATCTTGATTGTTTATTAGAACACAGCTTGTCTCATTCATCCCTGTATGTGTGTGTGTTTTCCTTAACAAGCTGTCATGAGAGTCAGCAGGTGAGCTCACCAATCAGCTGGAGATCGTTAACAAGGGAAGTACGGCTGAGATAATGACTCTCGAGTGCTTCATTCGAAACGAAGCTCAGCGCTCGCGTAGATTACGGCTGTGTCACAAATCCAACTGTTTGATTGAAATCATCTTACGAGACAGCAGGAACATGTGGTTTGAGACAGGACACAGACTGCATGTGACAAAAAGTCGGTAGCACTGAGAGCTAATTAACTAATTAGTGTGATTGAAACAGCAATTCGTGGGAATCAGCGCTCGGATCAAACCTGACAGGGACAGGAAGCGCGTCGCGACCAGGGTCTTTGTGTTCTAGCATTCGGGACAAAGCCGTAAAACGGACAACTTTTTAATAAGAATTCTAATTAGATGGTAAATGTAGCGTTTGGGACGGAGCCGAGGATTGTAAAGCCTAGATAATTAAATATGTGGCAGCTGTGCTTTATTGTGCACGCACTGTTTGTGTGTGTGTGTGTGTGTGTGTGTGTGTTTAAACACATTGTTGGGAAACATTGACAAAATGTTCAACACTTCAATTTTCACACCCTCACCAAGGTGTCCTCTCTCTCTGTCTCTCTCTCTCACACACACGAACACCTGGCAGCGTGTGAAGAAGCACAGAGGTGTTATAGCACCGCCATATAGTCAGGCTATGTGTGAGCTGCGGATAGTGTGTGTGTGAGGGAGAGAGAGAGAGACAAAGCCAGCAGGCTGAATCTCGTCCCTTTAATAATGCAGGAAGAGGAATCGGAACACTTATAAAATGGACTGTAGTAAGGACGTGTCTATCATCACTCGCGCGCACACACACATGCACGCACATGCACCTATTTTTATTTTTTATTATTGTGTTTGGTTCATGCAGGAGGAATGTCGCTGAGGGTGAGGCCTCAAGCATTGTGTGTGTGTGTGTGTGTGTGTGTGTGTAAGAGAGAGAGAGAGAAAGAGAGAGGTAGATCTACACACAGGTAAACATCATCTCCTTTCCTGATCAGCCTGTATTCACACCTTGAGCTCCTGCTGGTTTGCTGTGACCCCGGACTCGGTTCACACACACACACACACACACACAAAACCACGCACACCTCCTAACTACTGTTATACCACCGTCTGTGTGACCTGGGTGGGTTATGAAGCTTTACAGCCGCGATGCCGTCCTGTAGCACTTCGAGTCTGGCCAAGCAGACGGTGTCTCAGGTCACAGGAGTGAGAACATGGAGGTGAGAAGCGTTTCAACATTTGCTACTTCGCCTTGTTCCCCTTCAGGTGTGTAGGTGTGAACACTTCCTGTAAAAGCACACACACCACCTGTCCTCATGTCATACCCCCACGCATCCCCCCCCCCCCCCGTTAACATGATGTGTTACAGGGCTCAGAAGTGTGAAGTCGGGGTGAATGGGTGTGTATGGTGAGAGAAAGCTGAGAGAGAGTTGCTGAGGAGATCTTCCTGAGGAGAAATTCCAAGCTTTCTCCAAGTTTTTTTTCTTCCTAGTTTGCTGAACAAGTCACTCTAATACACACTCGTCCCCTGACTGTAAATCTGTGACCAGATGAAAGATTAGATGGGGCAGTGGGTGAATGGATGAATAGGAATTTGGATGGATGGATGGATGGATGGATTGGGTGGACAGATTGGGGGGTTGATGTCAGGTCGGTGGGTGGGTGGAGTGTGGAGGGATGGATTGATGGATGGACAGATGGTCGGATGGATGAGTGAATGATGGATGGGTGAATGATGGATGGGTGAATAGATGGGTAGATAATGGGATGGATGTACCGATGTATAGGTAAATGAATTTAAACTTGGGGCAGATTTACGACATGCAGTGAGTCGTAGGATATTAATGGAACATTCTAAGTAAATATTTCCTACGAAGTGAAGAACCAGATACACTGGTATGTGTGTGCACACGTGTGGTTTGCGTGTGTGTGTGTGTGCGTGAATTATACATTGGCATCATGGTGAGATTCATATCACTATGACCTTTTTTACCCCAGCATACTTCATGCAGTCTGTCTGTCGGTCTGTCTGTCTGTCTGTCTCGCTCTCGCTCTCCTGCTCTAACTCACTGTTTCTGAGCTTTGGGGCATTTAAGTTATTTATACACGTTGGCTTCTCTTTATCCTGCCAGACTGGGTAAGCTGGAGGGAACCACAATAGAGAGAGAAATGAGGACAGGAAGAGGGATGAAGGAAAGATGTGGAAAGAAATGAAAAAGAGAAATGAACGAGAGAAATAGAGAACGTATAAAAGCGGGTGAGAGAGAGAGAGAGATTAGAATAAAGATATTAATATTCATATCCTGGTTACGAGCTTGATCATACTGACACAGATCAGTGGCAGGCCTGGGTTAAGAGTATGATCTAAAATGACACACTCCAGCTTGTAAGAATGTGTATGTGTGTGTGTGTGTGTGTATAAACCCACATCACGTCATTTAGTGAAAGCCATTCATAAACACGAGGCTGAAGCTCAGTAAGTCTGTAATCTGTAATTAAAGTCATGCGACGAAACCACTGTGAATCAGATCATCTCTCTCTCTCTCTCTCTCACACACACACACACGTTTATGTTTCTGAGATCATACTACAGATCTAAATGGCAGTGTTACCTGTCATGTGACATCTGGAATTTGTATCAGGATAAACATAAGGAATAAAACACACAGGAAATGCTGATAGTGGAAACTAATCAACAGTGCTAAGGTGTGACGGCCAGAGTTACATTTTCAGTCATAACATGGTCAAGCGCTGACACTGGACACTCCTTTCATAAATGTGAATTAAATTTCTCTTTACCGAAAACTTCAGTATATTAATATACTTACCAGGGGCGTTCAAGTCAAACCAGGACTTCTGAATGTGCAGAATATCAGAACACATTTACAAGAGTAAAAACTACCTGTATTTCCCTCGATATTTTTTTACTACACTAATGCATAATCACAGATATTCACTAAGTGTTGGCAATGTGGAAAGTTTGCTCAGTACGGCGGAGCCATGATTGGGCTGCCTACTTCACGTCTGAAACCCCGGCCTCCCAGAACTCCTTCAATGTGGACCAAACATGTGGAAATGGCTTGGATCAAGGTCAGGCTGTATGTGGGATGTGGCAATAACTCCTAGCCAAGTTCCTGTAATGTGCAAATGGTGTTGGTGAATGATTGTGTGCAAAGTTCCCAAAGACAGATGCGTCTCTTCCGCAAGTCGGATCGGTATCAGTCGCTCCACTGGCAGAACGCGGACAGGAACGACTGCAATGGGTTCCGAGCCATGGGTTTTACTGCAGCTAAGAGTCTCTTCATAGTACTTATACCTTTTTGTCACGAGTCCCGGTTTGACATGAACACCTCTCCTGTTATAATAATAATAATAATAATAATAATATCTGCATATTGTACATGTGGAGTGTTCTCCGTACAGCTCCCTGTGAATGAGCTGTTACTATAGAAACCATAACATAGTAAAATAAGTGCATTAATATAAAGCTGTGATTATCATCTACATTAGTGTCAGAGTTGATGACAGCTGATGAGAAGAGGAGCGACCCCAGAGAACAGCGCCGCAGTGTAACCGCTTCACACGCGGACTGTGAACGAACTTCTGATTTCATCATTACTGCGAATTACTGCGAGACTTTCAGGCAGGAAATGAAGCTTTGATGCCACGTTTCATTTCGGATTCTGCATCAGTGAGGAATTCCTTCATCTCATCATTAATAGTGCTGAACTATTAATGAGCAGTTACGCTAACACTAGCACACTGTGATAACACACACACACACACACGCGCACACACACACACACACACACACACATACACACACACACATACACACACACGCACACTTCATACCCTGAGAGGAAAGAACATACTGATACTGCGAAATCAGGAGCCAAGGTGCTAAACTATTAATGAGCACTTAAGCTAACACGTTAGATCACACACACACACGCATACACACACGCACACACACACAGATTGTATTGCCAGACAGTCTCACTGCAGGAGTCCAATTTCACTGACTGTGGAAAAAAAATCAAAAGGAAACTTTGAAAGTATACAACAAAAGTGCATTTAGTGTTGAACATTTTTATTCTTTAGAGATGATTAACTAATGAATAAACAAATGCGTGCACACGGACAAAACAGAGAGTCTGTAATGAGTGATCATTGTGTTTTCAGGCAGTTCTATGAAGCAATGTTTATGACATCATCCCCTTACAGTAAGAGTATGATGTCATAAACATTGCTTCATAAAACTGCCTGAACACACAACTGATCATGCAAACTGTAGGTTTGCGTGTCACTATTGTGTGTGTGTGTGTGCATGTATGTGTGTGTGTGCATGTATGTGCACGCGTATGTGTTAACCTAAGTGCTCATTAATAGTTCAGCTTGCCAGATCTTAATTTCACAGTGTCAGCGTGCCCTATCCTCTTGGGATATACATGTGTGTGTGTGTGTGTGTGTGTGTGTGTGTGTAACCTAAATGGATGGTACACAGGCACCATAACAAGCTGGAACACACACACTCATATATATACACACTGATTCATAAGCACACCTGGTACACAGACATCCCCCCTCAAGGCTCCTGGTAGTAACGCGCGCGCACACACACACACACACACGCACACAGAGCGAGTTCTGTAATTAGAGAGAGAGAGAGAAAAGGAAAAATAAATAATGAAATACAGAGGAAAGAAAATAAAAGTGATGCAAGACACACACATA
>JAQMYL010000007.1:16488369-16495869 GCA_030014365.1 Clarias pachynema | reverse complement strand
TCCAGTAACTGAATTTAGACTTTATTAATTTAGACAAGAATCGTATTGTCAAGTGAATTTTACGAAACCCATTAAGCACCCTGATGAAACTGGAGCAGGTTTAATGTAAAGTGTGTAGGTGCTCTGCTCAGAAGCAGCGTGGTGGTGTGGTGGCTTGATATCGAACCTTCAGATCAGAAACCTTGGCCTTCACCAATGAGCCATCACTAACCTATGCAAAGTAAGTAATAGTTTGTCTATTATTTGTTTACAGAAACATTAATGGACAGCAAATGGGCCACAACAGAGCTGGCATGGACCTCACATCCTGAAACAGGGGTAAGTGTCTATCTCTATGTCTGTCTACATATCTGTCTGTCTCTATATTTACTTGTATGTATGGATCTCAAATTGATGAATTCGGTATTATCCATAATGCACTGTGGTGAACAGGGAGAGGGCACTGTTTCAAATACAAGCGATGGTTTTCTAACATTAACTCATCTCTCTCCCTCTCTCTCTCTCTCTCTGTCTTTCTGTCTGCATCTCAGTGGGAGGAAGTAAGTGGCTACGATGATGCCATGAACCCGATCAGGACGTACCAGGTGTGTAACATCCGCGAACAAAACCAGAACAACTGGCTGCGCACTGACTTTATCCCACGAAAGGATGTGCTGCGCGTGTACGTGGAGCTGAAGTTCACTGTGCGGGATTGTAATAGCATACCCAACATTCCCGGCTCCTGCAAAGAGACTTTTAACCTCTTCTACTATGAGTCTGACTCTGACTCTGCCACCTCCACCAGCCCGTTCTGGATGGAGAACCCGTATGTCAAAGTGGACACCATCGCTCCAGACGAGAGCTTCTCCGCACTGGAGTCGGGACGGGTCAACACTAAGATCCGCAGTTTTGGTCCACTCTCCAAAAGTGGATTCTATTTGGCGTTTCAGGACCTGGGAGCTTGCATGTCGCTCATCTCCGTACGGGTGTTTTATAAAAAGTGTTCCACCACCATTGCCAACTTCGCTGTCTTCCCCGAGACCGCAACGGGAGCTGAGGCCACGTCGCTGGTGATTGCCCCTGGGACGTGTGTCCCCAACGCTATAGAGCTGTCCGTGCCTCTGAAGCTTTACTGCAACGGAGACGGGGAGTGGATGGTTCCTGTCGGTTCCTGCACCTGCATGGCCGGATTCGAACCCGCCACTAAAGAGAGACAGTGCCAAGGTGAGTGATATCAATACGGGCAGATAAAGAACAATAATCAAGACTCAAATCTTTCGGAATGGTTCGTTTTGTTCAGCAGAAGGGTGTTTACATAGATTTCAGGGTTAAAACGGGTTGCTGAAGAACCGTGAGTGTGTGGCAGTGAGACATGGCTTACATACTAAATTGTTTTCTAACAGTGCAGGCCTGTCTTTATAACCGCATATTATGTTAGAGGAGTGAGGCTTTTTATACACAGGAGACTCAGGTAGTTAGCCTCAATCTGAGCGGAACGAGGGAACGAATAAGTAAGCGACAGGGAGGGAGGGAGAGAAGGTGAGAAAGGAGAAGGTTAAAAAAAAATGATGGAAATCACAATGAGGTGAATGTAAGTGAAAACCACGATTACTCGAAAGGTCAAAGGAAGAGACAGAGTGGAAATGATCCGGTGCAAGTGTTAACCCTTATTCCTCCGTTCGGGTCAAAATGACTTTATTAAGTGTTTCAAAGAATTCTCATATATATATATATATACTGTATATATATATTTTTTTATTACTCTGTTTTGGGAAACATCTCCATCCACTCAACATAAAAATGATTGGAAATCACTCAGAAGAACGTGCCAGCTGACTGTTTTCAGGGCTGCGGCCTAAATATCACGCACCGACGAAGTGAGTCTGTGTCGGTTGCAGGTATTTTGTCGAGGGATGTCCACTTACCTGACGTTCCTTAAATAGGGAGCGGGGATTAGGAGTACTGTTTATATACAATGTGGATAAGAACACAGCTAATCTTATCTCTGAGTATTCAGTGCTGGTGTTTAGGGGGTTGAACTAGAAGTGCTGCTCAGTGCTGATTGGTTATCCAGACGAACACTGACTTAAAAAATATATAAAACGTCGGGTTGGTTCTGATTTATTTTAAACGGTTAAATGTTAACCTTAAATTAGGTCCAGTTGCAAATCATAATCCTGAAATGCACACTCAGCTGTAACAGTTGTTCTTTTCAGGTTATACTGAATGCAAGTCCATAGAGGATTTTTTTTCCCACTTTGTAAACAACATTACAGTGCTGCTTTTATTTCTGGTTCTTCATAATTTTTTTGACTAAATTTTTTTGACTTCGGAAACTTTATAATTTTATATCGGTGCACTTTCTTGGTCATGTTTTTTCTCTTCTTTTCATTACGAACTCTTCTCCCGCTTAAAACTGATGCGTTTGTTTTGACTGTTGTCATGGAAACCGCTTCGGATGCCATACAAGTGAGCGGGGAAAAAAAACCTTTTGGTTCCTGTGGTTCATCTTTTTAAACTTTTGGTTCTTCTGGATCCTGTTTGTACAAATGCAGTGAAAAAAAAAAACTGCCTCTGACATAATGGCAAAATGAATTGCAAAGAAATTTAAACCTTGAGTGAAGGTGATGTTAAGTAAGCTGCATACACTACTTTAGGGTTAATGCAATGAGGGAACATTAGCGTGGACTGCGGCTCCGAGTTTAAAACCTCATTTATTCTCTCGGGGCAGCTGAAGGTGAAACCGGCCGGAGACCGGAGCTGATAAACTCTCACTAATCAAACAAGCAGAGAGGAAAAGAGGAATAAATCTGTCCTTCTCACGCGCTCTCTCTCTCCATCTCTCCTTATCTCACTGTTGCTCTCTCATTCCCACATTAATCTTTAGTCATGTTAACACTCGACTGAGCAACAGCGAGACGCTGCCATGAATATTAAATCCATGTGATTCTTTATTCAGCTTTTACTTTATTTACTTCTGCTTTCAAACTTCTGTTGTTAAAAGAAAACTGGAAAATTCTCTCACCCTCTCTCTCTCAGGCTGTCTGTTTGTTACTGTTTCATGCCGACTCTCTGTTTGACTGTCTGTCTCTCCATTCATCTCTGTCAGACTGTCTGTCTGTCACTTTCATCCTAATTCCGTCTGTATATTTGTCTGTCTTTCTGACTATCTGTGTCTCCATCTGTCTATGTGTCTCTCTGTCTGTCTGTTTTTATCTGTCTTTCCCTCTATCTGCCCCGTCTCTGTTTATCTATCGATCTGTTTCTCTGACTGTGTCTCATCTGTTTCTCAGTCTGTCTGTCCTTCTCTCTCTCACACTTATATCCTGTGTATGTGTCTCTAACTGTCTGTCTGTCTCTGACCGTGTCTCTCTGTCAGTCTTTATGTTTTTCCCTCTGTCTGTCCCCCTCATAACTCTGTATATCTATATGTCTGTCTCTCTGACTCACTCTTCTCTTTCTCAAGATTCAAAATTGACAGGTGCTTCACTGGCATGACAAATATGGACATGTGTATGATTCATATGCAAATTGACCAATAAAATAACAAAAAAGTAGTAATTAAAGTGATAGAAAAATAAAAATAAAAGTAGAATAATATAAAATAAGATAATAACAATAATAATAAATAAAAAGACCACACCTTTTTCAAAGTGACACTCGTGAAAACCTCTCTCTCTCTCTCTCTCTAAGGTGTCGTATCAGTGCAGCTTAAAGAAATGAAAAAGAACTTGTGGAAAACACCTAGCTTACTTTCAGAGCGGAAAAAAAAAAAAAGACTCCATTTTTATCCTCTTCAGGGTTTTTTATCGATCGTTCTGGGCTGAGAAATGAAAGCAGGAGGAACTCAGTAGACTCAGTAGAAAGTGTGTTAACTCTCAGCCTTGAAGCTGCTTGAACCTCTGATTAATGGATGAACAAACAGGAGCACTGCTAACACTGTTAGCTTTAGGCGCTAATGGGGTGTAGGAGCTTGTGCTAATGCGCTATTCCGGCGAATCCGAAAGTCAGGAGTCGCAGACGGGGGGGTTTAAAAACCTCACACACCAGTAATGTTATTAGGCTTCGATGCTAATGGAGCATTTTGCTAATATGACACACAGCCGGGTCTAAAAGCGTGTTACAGTTTCTTCTCACAGTAACGTCTTATATATTCCTGCCGTAAAGCCTTTATAAGAGCTGGGGGCTCGGAATCATGATAACGAACGCGGCTAATCCTGCTAGCGTTTACTGTCAGCGGCGGGAAAAAGTGCCCGATTCATACACAGTCAGGTTCATAAAGACGTGTGTGTTATTATTCATATACAGTGTTTCTTGTGTTTCAGAGCAGACCTTTGGACTCTGAGTGTGTAGTGGTGTTTTTTCAGAAGCAGACATAAAGATAAAGATGAAAGCGGCTTTATCAGTAACGCATAACTGTTGCTGCTAATAAAAGCACCGCCTTTATAAAGCAGAAAATCATTAACGTTCAGGTTTCTTTGAACGAGTGTTGCGATTAGAAATGTCTCCCACACACACACACACACACAATGCACAGATAAAGCAGTTTAGTTGTAGCTAGGTCATGTGCATGTTTGTTAACTCTGTGTGTGTGTGTGTGTGTAGCATGCAGTCCTGGTCTGTTTAAGTGGAAGCAGGGTGAAGGGCCGTGTACCCCGTGTCCTCCAAACAGTCGCTCCATTTCTGCAGCTTCGTCTATCTGCAGCTGCAGGAATGGATTCTACCGAGCCGACAGTGACACGCCTGAAACAGCATGCACCGGTGAGTACACACACATACACACACATACACACATATGCAAAGCCACACAGTGGATTCTCACTGTGGAAGATTTATAAGGCTCCTCTACTAAAACTTAATTAGCCGTGTGGTTATTTGCGCACACACACACACACACACACACACACACACACGCACACACATTCACACACACATACTTAAGTAGTATAAATGCAGCCATAAACCAACACTTAAGCAGTATAAATGCAGCCATAAACCTCGGTAACACAATCAGAGGATGAGCGTACCCCACTGCAGCACGGCACACACACTGACACTTTCTATTCCCCCAACATATGTTCCTCTGTCTGTTTGTCTGTCTCACACACGCTCGCTCTCTCCCTCCATTTATTTTTCTGTCTGTTTTTGTCCCTCTATCTGTCTGTCTATCTCCATATGTCTGTTTCTCTCTCTGACCTCCTGACTGCTTTTCTGTGTGTCTGTCTCTATCTTACTGTCTGTCACATTGTTAGTTCTCTACCTCCCTCTGTGTGTGTTTGTGTGTCTGTCTGTCTGTCTGTCTGTTTCTTTCTCCGTATCGGTCTCTTTGCTCTGTGGGGCAGTCAAACACAGTTGTTAAATGAGTGCAGGGTGGATTGGCTTGTTAATACACACTCTCTAGAAAGATGGATGCTCAGTACGCACATACGGACAGAATTAGATGAATTAATCTCTGCACACATATTAATAATATTAATAATAATAATAATAGTAGTAATAATAATGGGTGGTATGGTGGCGTAGTGGTTAGCACTGTGGCCTCGCACCTACAGGGTCGATGTTGTGAAGAGTTTGCATTTTCTCCCCATGCTTGGTGGGTTTCCTCCATGTACTCTGGTTTCCTCCGACAGTCCAAAGACATGCAGGTTAGGTTAATTGGCGTTCCCAAATTGTCCGTATTTTGTTTGTGTGTGTCTGTATATGTGTGTGTGCATCGGCACCCTGTCCAGAGTGTACCCAGCTCATGCTCAGAGTCCTGGCATAGGCTGACCCTGCACAGGTTACGTCATATAGAACATGAATGAATAAACAATAATAATAATAACAACATCTCTCACACAGCGGTGCCGTCTGCCCCCCGCAACGTGATCTCGAACGTGAACGAGACGTCTCTGGTGCTGGAGTGGAGCGAGCCGAAAGAACAGGGTGGTCGCGATGACCTCCTCTACAATGTCATCTGTAAGAAGTGTGTGGCGGAGCGCGGAGCGTGTACACGCTGCGACGATAACGTGGACGTGTCTCCGCGACACCTGGGACTGACGGAGCGGCGCGTGGCCATCAGGAACCTGCAGGCGCACACGCAGTACAGCTTCGAGATCCAGGCGGTCAACGGAGTGTCCAATAAGAGCCCACATTCACCGCACTACACCTCCGTCAACATCACCACCAACCAAGCTGGTGAGAAAGAGAGAGTGAGAGAAAGAGGGAGAGAGCCTGAGTGTGTTTGTGTGTGAGACCTGTCTGTCTATCTAGTTGTTTATGTCGTTTGTTTGTTTTTTTATCTAGTTGTTGATGTCATTTGGTTTTTCCTCTTTGTTTGACGGTCTTTCTTTTTGTTTATCTCTTCCTGTCTCTCTCTCTCTCTCTCTCTTTGTCAGTCTATCTCTCTCTGCCATTCCATCTTTCTCACTGTTTCTCCATCACACAATCTATTTCTTTCTCTCTCATTCTCTATGTTTTTTCTCCCAGTCCTATTCTTTGTCTGCTCTGTCATTCTCTTTGTCTTTATCTGTGTCTTTGTCTTTCTTGCTCTTTCTCTTTCTCTGTCTCTGTCGCTTTGTTTATTGTTTATCAGATGATGTCATGAAAATAGTTCAAGGAAACCACACACAGAGTTATGGGCTGCGTTCAAAATGCGAGTTCATAAGCTGTAGAAGTGTTCTCATTAAATGAGTAAACCAAGTTTAGGAAAGTGCAAAAACATACACACACACACACACACACACACACACACACACACACAGCATCAGACCACAGTAATGTGTGCTGAAGGTCGGGGGGTTTGAGTTTAGTTTTGTAGAGTGACTGAGACTTTGGGTCGTTTGCGTTTGAGATCATTTCTGATTGTTATTCTCACGCGGCCGCCGCTGAATATTCACATGGCTAAACCGAGCCTGTAAGCAGAACAGCAAACAGAGCAGCGCTAAGCCGTGGCAGCCATCTTTACCCCCCAGGAGCGTCCCGGGGTGAGGGAAGAGTCCCCGCACTGAGCTTTGTCCTCTAACGGGGGAGGAGTAACATTGGGGGGTTAACAAAGGAAAAGGCAGAAGAGACACATGATCAAAGATCTGAGGATTAGAAAGAGAGAGACTTTTTTATTAGTAAAAAAATGTCCATATTTGTCATGGCAGTGAAGCACCTTAG
Organism: Clarias pachynema; assembly: GCA_030014365.1. Taxonomy (NCBI): domain Eukaryota; kingdom Metazoa; phylum Chordata; class Actinopteri; order Siluriformes; family Clariidae; genus Clarias; species Clarias pachynema. The sequence continues at coordinate 16,488,747 of JAQMYL010000007.1, read as the reverse complement.
AATCTTGAGGAAGAGAGATAGATAGAGAGAGAGAGAGAGAGAGAGAGGGAGGGAGGGAGAAAGATAGTCAGACAGAGACAGTAGAGAGAGATAAGTAGAGAGATGTGGGGTTTAGGAGACGGGAAGGACAAAAGACAAATACGTGCAGGAGAAGAGACGGGAAGATATGATATGGAGAAAAATAAAGCAAAGGAAAAGTTAAAGAAAAAAAAAGAGAGAAGAAGTCAGAAAAGGGTAGAGTAAGGAATGGAGATTAGAAATAAAAGTGCAGAATGAACAGTAGACGAATGACTGTGTGTGCGTGTGTGTGTGTGTGTGTGTGGGTGGGGGGGGGGGGGGGGGGGGGGGGGGGGGGGGGGGGGGGGGGGGGGGGGGGGG
>JAQMYL010000007.1:16473257-16488357 GCA_030014365.1 Clarias pachynema | reverse complement strand
ACTAGGGATTTCAGAACCCATATTCTCCAAAGAAACACACACACACACACACACACACGCACACACACACACACTAATCCTTTCTCCTAATCCGAATTCTGTGCGGATTCTGTGTGTGTGTGTGTGTGTGTGTGTGTGGTGTACAGGACTGTGTTTGTGTTTAAAAGGAATTGTTTTTGTTCCAGGTGAATCCTATTTGTTTGTGGTTGAATGTGTCATTTTCTTCATACTGCATTCCTGCACTGTCATGTTAGATCCTGTACAAATCATCCTCGATGGAATCACTGAATTGTACTGAACAATTTAAAACATTAAGCAGAATCATTTTTGTTCATGTTCATAGTTGGTGAAGTTTCATATAAATGTTAAATTGATTATTTATTTATTTATCTGTTCAGCTCCATCTGCAGTTCCTACAGTTCACCTAATGGGGGCGTCTGCAAGCACCATGAGCCTCTCATGGCTTCCACCAGAAAAACCAAATGGAATCATTTTGGATTATGAAATTAAGTATCATGAGAAGGTGAGTGAATTAAACAGGCCAATTATTTGGAGTAAAATGTAATCATTTGCAATCAGTAATCACGAAGTTATATATATATTTTTAATGTAACTATACAGTTAAAAGATGGTGATGATGATGATGATGATCAACAGTAACTGTTGTTGATGATGATCATGTGTGTGTGTGTGTGTGTGTGTAAAGGATCAGGGTGAGGCAATCTCACACACCATGACGGCTCAGCGCAGCTCGGCACGGATCGAGGGGCTGAAGGCAGCGACAGCATATGTGGTGCAGGTCCGAGCCAGAACGGTGGCTGGTTATGGTCGCTATAGCAACCCAACACACTTCAGCACCAACCACCAAGGTGCACATACAGTGATACATCAGCTTTAAATCCACATGACAAACAAACACAACAAATAACAGGAACAAAAACGTTTTATTCGCTCTCACTCTGTCTGTCTCTCTCTGTCTCTTCTTGTGTCTGTCTCTCAGTGGACCCAGAGAAGTCTCTGCAGGAACAGCTCCCTCTGATTGTGGGCTCTGTGACGGCCGGTCTAGTCTTCATCATTGCCGTGGTTGCAGTCTCCATCGTCTGCCTCAAGTAAGAACTCCACTCTTCATTCTTAGCACCCTTGTCCTCATGGGGGGTGTATTTAGTACACACCGAATGCTTGTGTTTGTGTGTGTGTGTGTGTGTGTGTGTTTAGGCTGGTCAGCTTGTCATCCCAAATAATGTTGCACATTCACACATGGATGGATGGATGGTTGAACACTGTATGTCTTAAATATATTCAGTATACACAGGATAATGTGAGAACCAAGCTGAAGTTTCTAGTGCAATGCTAAGAAAAAAAAACTACAAGATATATAAGAAGCATATAAATAAAGTATACCAATCTAAATAAATATAAAACGTAAAAAAAAAAAAAACAACAATAAGAGAAATGAGGTTAATTGCAGTGCAGCCATTGGTATGCGGTTTTAGTGACAGTGCAAATAATAGTAATTGTTCAGATACTTATGTAATTGTGCAACGAGCAGCATCAATGAAATTGAGAATGTTTGTAATGGCAAGATTTGCAATAGTGAAAGTAACTGAGATTCACATTCACTATTCCCCAGATATACACCACTGCATGCACTATTAAGAACGTATTCTTGGATTTTGAAAACTTGCTCACTTGATGGCTTGTGGATCGAGACACAGCCAAACGCTTCCGTGTTCTAAATAATATCTGAAAGTCTTTGCACGATTGCCTGAAATTATTTGAATTGCAAATGATATGCAAATTAGCGGTGGGTATTCCTGCCCTGGTTTGACAACAAAGGAAACACATTAACATATAACTTCAACACACACACCCTACCCCCCCGCTGGGTCCCATCCCAAATGCTACAGCTCGAGTCTATTTTGTGTGCTGGAATGTCAGTCGCTTCAGTGGATAAAGAGACAGATAGACAAAAAGGCAGACAGACAGGCACACAGACGGAGAAGCAGACAGTCAGTCAGACACTGTGATCCCGTTGACTTTGTGTTGATCCAGTGCAGTGAATTTATATGCTTCATAAAGAACCCATCATCACAGTGTAAGGTTTTATCACAAACACACACAGACACACCCTCACACACATACACTCACAGAATCTCTGCTCTCCACACAGGAAACAGAGGAACGGCTCTGAGTCTGAGTACACTGAGAAACTTCAGCAATACAGTAAGTTTCTACTGATAACCTGTACAAATAATAATAAAAAAAAGGAATCTGATGTTTGTTGTAATTTAAACAGTCTCAAACAGAAAATTATAAGTTTTTGTATGTCTAGTTTTGTAATATTCCAATAATATTTTGTTCGTCTCTGAGCGATGGGCGTGTAGTTTATGCGGTTATTTGTCACTGTTGAATCCCCAATAGTAAGCGCCGGAGCGAAGGTGTACATTGACCCCTTCACCTACGAGGACCCCAATGAGGCCATCCGTGAGTTCGCTAAAGAGATCGAGGTTTCCTGTGTGAAGATCGAGGAGGTCATCGGTGCAGGTACGTCATAACAACCGACCACCACATGCAAGGCTAATCCTCACACCTGTAAGATGTAGTGTACTCTTTAAACCTGCAGAGTTACAGTTCAGCTTTTAGTGTTGAGCTTAACTCCTCTCTTCTACTTTTCACTTACTTACTCTGGTCTATACAGTACTGAGTGTCATTTCAGCTTGCAATGACTTTAGCTCGTGCTTTCCCTAACCCACCTGAATTTCACACTTTCTCGTTAGACTATACACGCAAACTTTCCAGCCGTCCCAAACTCCTGTCCCCTCCGCTCTGTCAGAACTCCCACAATCGCGCCTTCAAATTTTAGTGCACTACTGTCCCCATTTCCCCTTTGTTTTACCTCTGTACTCAGGACTTTTTTCTTTCACTCTTAGTTTAGCTGCACTACCCTTCACATGCTTCCCTCTTACAGATGCATTGATGGAAGTTTTCTTGGCTGATTCAGATTTCTGATCAGAAGTCTGATCTGCTGATTCGGTTTTATTCCCTTCTAAGAACTATAATTAACAGCGTACACAAACACTTGTCTTAACATAAATATAAAATTGTATTTTCAGAATAAAAATATGGACTATTAAATGATTTTCTCCAAAACTGCACAAAGTTACAGGGTTTTTCTCACGCAAACAAATCTTAATTTTTAAAAAAGTGCTTCAGGTTCCAGGACAGATATTTTCTGTATAAATAAAATCCAACTCAAAATGAGGTGACAGCTGACAACCAAGGAGGATGAAGGCAATCCAACAGAGACATGTGACTCTAGCTGACTACAAATTTTTTCAAACTGATGCCCACACATTGTTAGTGCATAACAGCCTTGCACAATAGCTCCATCCACCTTAGCTCACAACCATATAGGGTTGTCTGCCATTTCTCCCTCCTGAGAGCACGACCAGTCTCTAGACATTTGGAAACTTTTCCAAACTACTTCCGTTTGCTCCACCTGGGAGCCCTTGGGTGTCAGGTTGACTGGCACAAAGTTTGTTATATTTGAGACATGACTAGTGCCTGGCCAATCAAGCCGGAAAAGCCGATTCCAATTGGTGCATCTTTACTTTCTGCTTACTTCATGCTCCCTACTTGTGCCCTTCCTGGTCCCTTCTCACAAACTTTCTAATCCCCTCTGTGTATCCACATATGGCTTATTCTCTTCAGCTTCCCATTTGTGCACTCCCTGCTCCCTTGTTGTACACCTCTATCCTCCTACTTGTCCACTCCATGCTCTCTGTATGTCCACTTCCTGCTCCCTGGTTCCTCCTATCTAACCAGTGACTCTCCCTGTCCTGTCTCTCCTCCATTTGTTCCCTCTCTCCGTCTATTGCTGCCTCTGTAGGGGAGTTTGGTGAAGTGTGTAGGGGTCGTTTGAAGCTCCCTGGGCGGAGGGAGATCATTGTGGCTATTAAGACCCTGAAGGTGGGCTACACAGACCGGCAGAGGCGGGACTTCCTGAGTGAAGCGAGCATCATGGGACAGTTCGACCATCCAAACATTATCCGGCTGGAGGGCGTCGTGACCAAGAGTCGGCCCGTCATGATCCTGACTGAGTTCATGGAGAACGGCGCACTCGACTCATTTCTACGGGTAAAACACTCTATACACACTATGTACACACACATATGACATATTGTGTACACAATTTACAAACATACAGTCTATCACACTATGTACTATATTTGATTATGTATTTTTATCTCTTTGTCTTTCTTCTCCTCTGTTTGTCTCCCTGTCTTACTTTCCTTCTTATTTAGATTCAATGTGTATATCTGTCTCCCAGCTTTTCCCTCTTCACATCCATTTATCTTTGTCTCTCATATTTTTATTTCTCTCTCTGTACACCTGGGTATCATAAGCGAGTAGCTGTCTGTTTTTTTTTGTTAATGTCTTTATGGATCTGTTCATCCCTCTCTCCCTTTCTGTATAGCTGAATGACGGACAGTTTACAGTGATCCAGCTGGTCGGAATGCTGCGTGGAATAGCGAGTGGGATGAAGTACCTGTGTGATATGAACTATGTACACCGGGACCTTGCAGCCCGTAACATCCTGGTCAATAGCAACCTTGTGTGTAAGGTGTCTGACTTCGGCCTGTCCCGCTTCCTGGAGGATGACCCCAATGACCCTACGTACACCAGCTCTTTGGTATATACACACACACACACACACACACACACACACACAAACGCACAGACACACTGATAAACTGTCCCAGTTCTAATCACTATGTTTATATTTTTCGGTAGGGAGGAAAAATTCCGATCCGCTGGACGGCTCCAGAAGCGATCGCGTACAGGAAGTTCACGTCAGCAAGCGACGTTTGGAGCTACGGAATCGTCATGTGGGAAGTGATGTCATATGGCGAGCGGCCTTATTGGGACATGAGCAACCAGGATGTAAGTTTGTCCTGCGTTCATTCGGATTCAAATTTGAGAGAATGCTTTTGAGCTTCAGAGTCACTTCAGTGTTATTTTGATGCCTCTTACCCTACTACAGGTAATTAACGCAGTGGAACAGGATTATCGCCTGCCCCCGCCCATGGACTGTCCCACAGCTCTGCACCAATTAATGCTGGACTGCTGGGTTAAAGAAAGGAACCTCCGACCCAAATTCTCCCAGATTGTCAACACACTCGACAAATTAATCCGTAACGCTGCCAGTCTCAAAGTGGTGGCCAACACGCCGTGCGGGTAAGAAAGGCATCAAACACTCCTGCTTTCTGATTGGCTAAGAGTCGGTTACAGAGCAGTGTATGGATGACAAACCAGGAAGTTCCTGCATCGATTCAAGCTAAATGTAATTAGCATTAAATTGTTAGGATGTAATTAGTCTCTGTGACAAAGTGATATGAAATAAATACTGAGGTCTTATAAAGCAAGTGTGACTCAGCGGCACCGCATCGATCTATGTCTCGTGACATGATTGAGGAAATCAATAAGAACAAATCGTTATATCCTGCTGTGTCACTGTACTGATTAACGCTAACTCAGCATTAGCTGCTGTTGTGTTTGTTTCAGCGAGTATAATTGACTAAATGTTGTCTAAGTCTACTTTGGTGATATTAGGTTATTATTAAAAATGTAGCATTGCTTTAAAAAAAACTGGATCATGTAGTATGCTAGCTAAACATAAATAAGCAGGTAGCTAGATGAACAGCTAGGTAGTTAGCCACTATCTTTATATAATATAACTTGTTAAAGAATAATAGCTCAACACCTTTATATAGATATTTTAAAAAAATTTGCATTGTTAATAATTATAATAATAATAATAATAATAATAATAATAATATAGGTATTTTTAATGTTCAAAGTTATAATGTTAAACTTTATGAACGTTTTAATGTGTTAACTAGCAGTTCTCATCTGAGAAGAGTCAATGGCAGCAAGCTAACTAGTGCTAGGTAATGTTAACTACTGGAATAAAGGACTAGCAAGGTTTTAATGGCTCCACAGTAGATTAAATATCTTAATACATTGTATGATCTGTTTAGCTAATAAACAGAATGTGTAGAAATAAATAGCCACAGTATACTAGCCAGTTGTTAACAAAAGTAAAATAATTGAATAAAAACAGATCATGGTCAACACTGGGGCAGTAGTGGTGATGAAAAGATTAATGATAAGTACATAGATAAATTAAATTAAGGCAGTGTCGTGATGAGAATGGTTTTTAGTTAGCTGCTAATGAGATTTAAACAGTCTAGAATAGAGAAGATGTCCTGCTGAAAGAGAGAAGAAGGAAAAGGAGAGGCTTAAAGCATGAAAGTTAGATGAGAATACGAGTGTGAAGGTATCAGGAGAACATCAGTGTGAGAGTCAGGAGAAACTCGGGATGAGGGTCACAAGAGAGTGTCAGTGAACTGTTACATTAGAGTAAGTGTTGGAGGAGAACATCAGAGTGAGCGTTACAGGAGCATGTCAGCGTGAGTGTTACAGGAGAAGATCAGAGTGACCATTACAGGAGAATATGTGAGCGTGTGGAATTACAGGAGCACATCAGTATGAGCTTTACAGGAGAACAGTAGATTGAGGAATAGAGGAAAACAGAGTCTGAATATAATAACCTCAAGATTTTAACTGAGGAACATCAAGAGCTTATTAAAGTCATTCCTACATCCATCTGCTGTTTTCCTGCTGAATAGAACCTCTGTGTCGCTGCTCATAGCGTTTTTCCTCCTCAGTTCTTAATTGTTAATTAATCGAATGCCGTCAGGAGCAGACGGCCCTCAGCGGAGCGTAGAGAAGGAACACAGGGAGCTCTTTGCTCTCGGCGTGACCTCACTGCCCTCGTCTTCATCACGCTGCGTTATTAAATATCCCATCGAGGCCTCAGGAGCTGTTAGAACCTCAGAGTGATGATGTGAGAGCTGAGCTTAAACTCAGTTTCACCCGGCTCTGAAAGAATCATCACAGATGTCTCATATCACACAGTAATGGTTTAGCTTTAAAAACGACATCAGTACGCATCAGTACCTCACACAAGAATTGAACCAAAAAACCAACAGAACCAAAAGGGGAACAGCAAGAGAAACAGATTAAAATCAGAACAAGACAGAAGAACAGAACCATGACCGAATGATGGACAGAATACAGCCAAAAAGAAACACGAGCAGAAGTTAAATCAGAATAGCACCAGGGCAAGACAAAACAGAACCTGAACAAAAACTGAACCTGAACAAAAACAGAATGAAAAAGAGCGTCTGACATGGACATAATGTTTGAGTGAATATAAGGAGGTAACTAACTCTCTCTCTCTCTTTCTTTCTCTCTCTTTGTCTCTCTCTCTCTCTGTGGTGTAGAGCGTCTCAGCCCCTGTTGGACCGCAGCGTTCCTGATTACTCCACCTTCACCACAGTGAGTGATTGGCTGGACGCCATCAAAATGAGCCGCTACAGAGAGAACTTCCTGAACGCCGGCTTTGCCTCCTTCGACCTTGTCGCCCAGATGACATCAGAGTAAGTGAAGGATAAAAATATACACACGATAAATGATTAAAAAAGCACAGATGATAAACAATAAAAAAAATATAGGTGATAAAATAATGGAATGGAAAAATAAAGCACTGCTTTAGAAAATTGAACAGACAGACAGATAAGTAGACACTGTTAGAGTCAGACAGATAAACTGATAAACAGACAGATGTAGACAGGCAGAGAGACAGACAGATAAGTATGGAGTGACAGAAAGACAGGCAGACAGGTGATTTGTAAACATGAAGTCAGAGTGCAGGATAAAGTGCACTTACTGGAAGAATAACCAGACATAGTGAGGATAAAGAGGGAATGAGGGAACAGTAGAACATTAAAGGCAACCAAAAAAGAAAAACTCTGTCAACTCCGGAGGGACGAAACAGAAGACAAGACAAACAGGACAGACTTGTCTCTGAGCCGTAATTAAACATCAGGAACAAACAGGCACACAGAGAGAGAGAGAAAGAGAGAGAGCGAATGCACTAAACACTTTCGAATGAGACACAGCTGAGGATACCCTGAAATAATAATAATATAACACACAGATCAGCTGCGGTTACACCACACGTCTATCACACTTCTGATACTCAAACAGGGTGTAAAACTCTACAAGGCGCTACGGCTCCAGTCCAAATCCTACATCCTGTATCCGGTCAGCCATCTTTTTGTATAAGCTACTGTAAATCATTATAGGTTAAGTGCAAAGTCCCAAATTAAACAATTATACAGTATCTTATCTAACCTCAGCAACACAGTGGACTAATAAAGAGCGATTAGAGGTCGCTGCCGTAACCGACGGAAATGAACGAGGTCGTTTGAGATCAACAAACAATTACTGACGATAATAACGGACATTAATCACACATTAATCACAATCAAATTTTTCTAAAACACTCATTTATATCAATCTGGCAACCAGACAGGTGGAGACCTGCTGTTAATTCTGCTAATGATCGTCATTTATTATCCTTTTCTCCACTGCTGGTGGCGGGGCATACACACACACACACACACTTTAATCTCCCGTAATCTGTAAAACTTTGTTAGATGTTTATAATAATAATAATAATAATAATAATAGTAACAATATCTACAAATTATAAATACATAAATGTAGAAATAAAATATCTTACTATAGATTACCATCCTGATAATTATTATTAATTTTAAATTAATTACTGTTATCCATTTCATTATTATTAATTGTCAACTGATTCATTATTATCAATTGATTAAATTATTATTTTTTTTTATTATTATTAAATGCATCTTAGAGAGCCTCCTAACAGGTGAGAGTGTTAATAAGAATCGATGATGTCACCACACTGCAGACCTGCTGACATAAGGTTTTGCGTGGAAGCTCTGTATTTTAACAAGGCTGGACACTTCTATGAGTTATTGCCCAAAAATACACCTCTGCTTTAAAGTCTGCTGCTTTATTCCCCTCAGTGAATGCCCAGACAAGCCAATCACCATGTGAGTCTGGAATGATTGACAGTTGTGTGGGTGTATTAATTTCTCTGCAGTGACCCTCAGAAGCTCCGCCACATCACTATTTTAATAATCACATTAATAATCCCCGGAGGTCGAGCGAGATTGAACAATGTGATGTCGTTGAAATCCAATCAATCATTTAGTGTTCCACTTACGCTGCACTTGTATATAGTTTATATTGGTTAAATCTTATATCAGTATAAAGGCAAAGCTGTTTTTTTTACTCCACACACATACACACACACACACACAACCTGTGTATACATGATGTATATGTGTATGGTATCGCCATCGCCTTCTCAGCAGTGAGTACACACACAAAGCTCCCACTTCCTGTCTGCCAGATAAATAAACTAAGCAGAGACAAGGATAGAGTATATGTAAGTGTGTGTGTGTGTGTGTGTGTGTGTGTGTGTGTGTGGTTTTACCTGTTTGTGGTGTTAAACAAACACAGATTAGATTACACAGGAAGCAGGTGGAGGTTTTTTTTTTACTTTGGATAATTTAATAGCCGATTCATCACCGGCTACAAACTCACATCCACACACACACACACACACACACATTCACACACTTAAAACCCTCCCTACTCAGTACTTTTGTGCAAACGCCCTCAATCACCCCAGTCTCATACTACAAATCTTATTTTGTGTGTGTGTGTGTGTGTGTGTGTGTGTGTGTGAAATAGCAGCTGGTTAACAGACCTGAATGAAGTGAGTAATTATTAACCAAAACAGTCTGAACTTGGCCTTTATACCCACCACAAGTCTCCCCAACACACACCTTTCACACTGTGCTGTTTGCTTAACCTTAAAACTGTATTTCACCTGTCATTGTTCACACACACACACACGCACACAAATATGCCTGAGGTTGTATTTAACTGCAAAAAATAAAATTTTAACTTCAGTATAAAAGACAGAAAAAGAGGACAAAATTGTATAGAAGAAAGATAGAAAGAAAGAAAGAAAGAAAGAGTTCCATATATTATAATGGTGAGTGGGAGTAGAAGCAAGGCTGGTCCATTATTGTAACTCCCACTATGACATCATCAGTTTCACCAGTTTTTTTTTGTCAATTGAAAACGTGAACCCATTCAGTATAATAAGTGTGTGTGTGTCTGTGTGTGTGTTTGTACAGGGATCTTTTGAGGATAGGTGTGACACTCGCTGGACACCAGAAGAAAATTCTCAGCAGCATTCAGGACATGAGACTGCAGATGAACCAAACGCTTCCCGTGCAGGTGTGAGACAGGAAAAAAGGGGGCGGGGCCAAATCCAGAGCTCACCAATGACAGCATAGAAACCCATGGCTGCGTCACCAATCAGAAAAAAAAATAGCTCACGGTGCCTCATGACTGTTCCTGTGTCCGTCCGATACCCTGCCCTACTCCCTATTCCCTCGACACGCCACAGTGCATTATGGGTAATCTGCCTTCCTTCCTTTGGACACTCGCAGTGCATTGCAGGATTTCCTAAGTGCACAAGACGATCTCAGAAATGGACTACGGAGTGGCTCGCAGCCCAAATAGCGCCCTGTGTAGCGAATAGGGTGTAATTTCGGACGTAAACTTTCTCAACTTTTACAGTTATTTTATAGTTTGTTTGTTTTTATTTTTAAGGACACTCCAGGCTGCATGTGTGATTTTAATTAGTTTGGAGATGCATTCACGTGGGACACGCCCCCTTTTCCCTGAGCCCTGTCACTTCTTCTTGAACACTAAAGATGGAGGAGGTGAAAAGTTCGTTGATCTCCAGTTGTTCTGAAGTCTGAAACAAAACTGAAGAGGAGAAAGATTCTTCCATCCATCTAGTGCTAGCATATGTTTTATTATGTGTGTGTGTGTGTGCGTGTGTTTTCATCTTCATATTGAAGGTGCTTTATCGGGAGAGACGACACACGGCCCGGAGGCCACAAAACTTTTTTTGGAATAACCCATTCTACTTTTTAATTTTAATTTCACTTCCTGTTGTCTCTCGGGTGCTTCCCTTTTAGGATCGTACCATTATTTACTAAGTTACCCAGAATGCATTTCTGTGTTTAGATACAAAACTAGGAAGAGATTTGAAACACTGATTAGTATTCTTCAGTATTTTATTTTTCAAAATGACCTGTATGATCAGGATAATGAAAACACACTCTGAAGTGTGGCCTTGTCTATAACCCGTGTGTGTGTGTGTGAGAAAGAGAGAGAAAGTGCGTGTGAGTAAGTGAGTTAGTAACTGAATATGCACATGATTACTGTACATTACTGCTTTAGCTCCACAGTTGGCGAATAAAACCCGCATGTGATGAAAAGCAATTATATTTCAATCAACTGTAACCCGTGGACAATTAATAATGACTTACTTTTTTTTTTCGAAAAGGAATTGCAATTTTTTTATGATGAATATGAATATATGCATATGTGTTATAAATATGATCCATGCATATGCATTACGGATATGATGAGATATGCATATTAGATTATTATAATATTCTACACATCATTTAGAGACTGATAGAGGAGTTGAATTTCATTTCTGTTTCATCTTTCATGGACTTTTCCACCTGTTTAATATGTTTCCACCTTACACTATTTATTTCCTTCATTTGCCAATTCATCGGACGCACCAACCGAGGATAGATCACCAAAAAGAAAATACGGAAAAAAAAGGAGACATCGAGCCCCATAACGCTCTCATCTCATATTAATTTAGGAAAAAAACCCTGTAATGTTGTTGTTCTAAACAGCCTGTCCATGTTTTGTAACAAAAAAAATAAGGTAAAAAGTACATGAAATTAAAAAAAACGTGTCTGTGTGTTTTGGTTTGGAGATAAAGTATATCTAAAAATATATAGATAAAATAATGACTTCATTTAAAATTTTATGTATTGAAAATCCTGCATCTCTCTCACTGGTTTTCATCCTCTCCCTCTCGCTCAGTTTTTGATTCTCTCCCTCCCTTCTCTGTTTTTCATCCTCCCTTTCTCTATACCTCACTCTCTGTCTGCTCGCCATTTTTCATTTTCTCTCAGTCTCTATCGCTGTCTCTTTTTCTGTCTGTCATTCTGGTTCTGTTTCTTCCTCTGTCTCGCCGCATCTCTTTCTGTCTGCCTTTCTGTTTCTCTATGCATCTTATTCTGGCTCTCTGTCTTTCCCCTCTTGCTCTTGCTCTCTCTGCCTGTTTCATCCAATTAAAAAGGATTTTTCTGTGTGTGTGTGTGTGTGTGTGTGTGTGTGTGTGTGTGTTCATGCACTGTTTTTTCTGTATTTGGTGAAGCTTCAGAAGATTAGGTCTGTGTGTGTGTGTGTGTGTGTGTGTGTGTGTGTGTGTGTGTGTGTGTGTGTGTGTGTGTGTGTGATGAAAAGACAGAGATTAAGGAGAAGCTGAATCTGCACTGATTTCTTGGGTGTAGTGAATAGTGGGTGGTTTGGGACATGTCCACATTGGTGATTATGGTGTTTATGTGTTTGATTTTTGGATTTTGTAAGCCATTAACTTTTTTCATATTGTTTAAGCTGTTTTCACATTAGGTACAATTACATCTTGCCCTGCCTGAGCATTACCGGCCCTCCCTAAATAATAATTTTCAGTTTTACTCGTACTGTACTATACAGAAAAAATATTGAATGATGGATGTACAAACACTGAGGGTTTCTTGCAAATTCTATCCACCAAATAGTTTTCCACATTCACATCATCTACTGATTATAGGGAGTGCTTCGATTCTTTCCTTTTGTTCTTGTTTTTCATTTTTAAGCTTAGTGCAGATTTTTTGTTCGAGGAGTATGAAATTCTTATACGTTGTTGGCAAAACGAGAGAGACAATGCGAGACTAGGAAGTGAGACAGAGAGAGAAAGAGACACACACAGAGAAAGAGAGAAAGAAGAAATTAAGCCTGTTTGCTGTCTCTTTCTATTTGTTCCATTGTCTTTCATTCCCAAAAGACCCTTATTCCCCTTGCTCCCTGATACCCCTCCTCGTCCCCTCATTGCTTCCTCCCTTGTTCTCTCTCTCTTTCCTCTGTTCCCCTCATCTTTAGCTCTAACCCTGTCCTGTCTCACTCCTGGCAGTTGGCTAATTGGTCTGTGCGTCTGTGCAGCAAGACAGGAGCTGCCATGAGACACAGAGTAGCCTCCACCCTGCCCAAAATGCTAACGCTAATGCTCTGTGTGTGTGTGTGTGTGTGTGTGTGTGTTGCAGTTTTGTGCTTTAATCCAACAGGAAACTTAAATAGCCATAAAACTAATTACTTTTCCACTGTCTAATACCATGTCTGTCTGCCTGCCTCACTCTCTAAATATCTTTCAACCTGTCTCTAAGTATCTGTCTCTCTCTCGCTCTCGCTCTCTCTCTCTCTCTGGCTATATATCTCTCCTTGTTTCTCTTTTGTCTGTCCCCCATCTGTACATGTCTCCGTCTGTCTGTCTGTATCTCTTCCTAGGTGTAGGTTTCCTTGTCTCTCTTACCGTCTCTCTCTCCCTCTCTCTCTCTCCCTTTAGTAAGCCGCCTGTCTACCTCTAGTTATGTCTTCCTGTGTGTCTCTCTGTAGTTATCTTTGCATCTTTCTGTCTATCTAATTTTCTGGATATTTTTTCTGAGGAGTGTATGTGTAAATTGTTTTATAAAAATTTCAGTACTTTTTGCTTTCTGGTTGTAAATGTGATGTCACTCACACACACACACACACATACATACCATCCCCCGGGAGTAAATGTGCACCCTGCTTTGCCCCTACATAAAGGCGGATTATCTCATTCCAAACCCCCTGGAATATTCTGCCTCACCGTCTCCGTCCCAAACGTCCTCTTCAGAACAAACCAGCCTTTGTTGGGATCTGGAGTGCAGCTGCATAACTGCTGCTGGATTAGTGCTTACACACACACACACACACACACACACAGACAGAGACCCAGTGAAGCGACTGAACACTGACCAGCATGGATTTTAATGCTAATGACTGTACAGTAACACATGCGTTTACTTTCTCCCTTAAATCTCCTTTAATCAAATGTTAGCATGCTAACAAAATCTCTGCCCATTAGCAATGGAAGCTTGAAACTAGAAATGCTAGTCAAAATAGTCTAAAGATGCCAAAGATTGGAATTTGTTTCACCAATTAGCTTAGCAAACATATTTGCTAGTATACACATGCAAAGAAACACATTGCAAGACAACATAAATCAATAAAACGTTCGGTATATATTGCCAGGGAATGCGTTAGACAGTTCTGCTAGCTTAACCACACTACCCAGCATGCTGAGGAGTTTTGTTAGTCATGTTCTCCAATATAAATATTATGTAAAAGAATCATGTTAGTCATGCTTTACCATGTACTAAACAACTATGCTAGTTTATGTTTATACGTATATAAAAACATCCCACTGCTCCTGGAAGTTCCAGACACCTCCCACAAATTAACAGGAGCTTCCTAAAGCCTGCAATTCAAATACAATACCCTGGATATTGACTTTTTGAGAGAGCTCATGATTCTGATTTGCCCCTCGTTGTGCTAAGTGAACCTCTCACTTTCCTTAGTGGCCAGTACTCTCTCTCTCTCTCTCTCTCTCTTCTTCAGTCCAGTTGAATCTGGTTCAGCACCATGGCAGTCATGAAAAAAACAAAAATACAAAACACGCTTCACCTCAGAGTAAAGCGTACTTCTACCTATGATAGCAGTGAAAATAATAGCAGTTTTGCTCACTGTGCTGTTTGAAAAAGTGATTTTTAAATTGCCCATAGTGAAGGTTTTATAGTTGTAAAACACTTTTAAGATGAGTTGAGGCATCATTGGTTCATTAGCATTTGATAGCAACATTATTTGAACTAGCTGGCTATTTGCTACTCTGTACTGAGATCCCGTGTGATGAGGTCAAACTCCACGCTTACAATTCTAATAAACCAGAAAATGAATCCATGAGTTAAAAGATGCTAGTTATATAATATAATTTTCAATGTATGAAAGAGATATAATTGAAAGAGAGAGTTCTGACCAATGTACAGACAAAATTTATATAAAAAATGTTATTCATTCATTCATTCATCTTCTATACCGCTTTATCCTGTATTCAGGGTCGCGGGGGGCCTGGAGCCTATCCCAG
>JAQMYL010000007.1:16436671-16452908 GCA_030014365.1 Clarias pachynema | reverse complement strand
AAATTTAAACAAAGCCTATATGTTACCTCAAGCTCGGCCAAATACAGTATTGAAAAGAGCATTCAAAGTTGTTCAGTAGTTTTTACGTGATGCGTGCACAAACAAACAGACTAATCTAAAAAACATCTTGCTGTGTTCTATTACTTATGTACCGTCCAAATAATTTAGCAAATATCTTCAATGTACAGACACACAGAAACTTTTATACATAGCACCTATATAGTTGTTTATATATATATATAAAATCATAATCATTGCACCATTTTCTACTCTTATTAATGACTCATTCTCCTGTCTGTCTCTGTACAGCACTAATTAATGCTCTGAGAGTTAATTAAGAGTTCCTCTGCAGGAGAGACACTAATTAAAAAAGAGGATTAAAACTGTCTTGTTTCAGCAGCAGGCTTCTTCTTCTTCTTAAATAATGAGGCTCTAAACAGTACGTGGAGCGATGAGCATAAAGCTCAAATCGCCTGTTTACTGTGAGATAAAATGCTAAAACAACAAACACAAGATGAATGAATAAGCAGTAATTAACTCTGCTACAGATACAATATACAGCTCAATATAACACACAACCAGCAAACTGCTAAATACAAAGGTTTCACTCGGAGCTAGCTAACAAAGAAAGAAAACAAAGATTTTATACACAGCAGGGTAATTGTTAAAGATTTTACTTTCGCTAACCAATAAAAACTAGAAAACATTGCTAACAGCAAAAACAGAAAATAAATTGTACACCTAGCTAGAATACACACGAATGGCCTGACACCCAAACCATATTACACAGACAAAGTACAGAAACTTATTAAAATGAAACATTTAGCTAACCTTTGGCTCCTTTAGATGCTAGCATATCCCAGCTAGTGTTTTTAACACCTTTTTTTTTTTTTTTAAGGAAATTGTAAATAATGAGATGACTCCAATTCACCAAAAATGAGAACAATGTTAGATTGTGACGGTGCTTAGCTTTAGCCTGCTGTAATTTCTGGAGCTTTATCCATGATGAAGCATTTCTCCAGTGTTTTGAATATTAGCTTGTTTATCACTTGTTTACAATTTAAACCACTTTGTCTTTTAATGATTTCTAATCAGAAATTCTTCTCTGCATCTTCACCTCAGAACATTTTCGCTCATCCTCTCCTGAGTCTCTCCATCACACAGACTGATTGATTACATCTATTTTATTCTACCACTGTATTTCCTTGTTCTGTCTCACTCTCTCTTTAAATGTCTGTCTCAATCTCAGCTGCGTGTCAGATTTGGAAGTGAAGTAGAGTCTCCAGGGACGTGTACAGCTTCAGGCTTTACAACTGCATCAAATACTAATTCACTACCTGTCTTACTCTCTCTTTAACTGTCTGTCTCTCTTAATATCTGCGTCTCAAATATACCTGTCTCTCCCTCTGTTTTTATTTGCCTTCCTCTTTTTCTTTTATTCTCTCTCTGCACCTCTATCACACTGTCTCGTTGTCTGTGTATCTGTCTGCCTTTTTTGTTTTTTATTTATCTTTCTGTCTGTCTATTTATTTTTCTTTCTAATTTCATGCTCACTTTATCTGTCTCACTCTCTCTTTGTTTGTCGGTTTCTGAGTCTCAGCTGTGTACCAGATTTAGAAGTGAAGAAGAATCTCCAGGGAAGTGTACAGCTTCAGGCTCTACAACCATCTCTACTAAACCTTCTACCTCACTACCCATCTCATTCTCTCTATCTATACTGTATCTCTACCCAACTGTCTCTCTCTCTCTCTTTGTCTGTATTTCTCATTCTCTCCCTCTATCTCTCTCTATCTCCCTCTATCTCTCTCTCTCTCTCTGAATGACATGTTTTTTTATTCTATTGTTTAATTAAATATTAAGAACATTAATAATTCTGATGCACTTTCACCTGCACTCTGAGGGTTAGTGTCAGATGTTTCTCTCATGGTGTGTTATTTATTTATCTCAGGCAGCATGGGTTCCAGTCATGCATTGGTTCAGTGTGATGGAGTCATGTGTGTTTTATGACAGGAGGGATTCAGTGAATGAAAACACAGGAAACACTCATCTTTCTTGAGCTTTTCTTTTCTCTGAGAGTGTTGTTTTAACATGAGAGAGAGAAAAAAACAGAGAAAAAAAAAAGACAAGGAAAGAAAAGAAAGAATTTCCACAAAACAATGAGTGAGTATATGGTGTATGTGTTCGGTGTGTGTAAAAACAATCCTGAATCTTGGTAAATGCTGGTCATGTGTTTGGGTTGCTGGTGAGGAGTAATTTCTGGATTCTGAAGAATGACACACAAGTGTCAAAATGTCCACTGGGACCTGACTCCAGAAGTGAGACAATCCCCATAGACCTCCATGTTAAAATGCCCAACTTTACAACATAACTAAGCATGTTTACAGCCTGGTGTTTGGTCTCGATAGCTAAATTTCCAATTAATTAGAACTGTACCAGGGTGAATTTGTAAGTAATACATCAATTAAGTCATATAATTATAAATAGCAGTATGCTATGGATCAGTCAACTAACCGGCTAACTAGAATTGTTGTAGTTTAACTTACCACAAGAAATGCAGTAGTTGACACTTGAGTATGTGTACAGTATGCATGATAGAGTTCGATAAAATTCAAACTAATGATATAAATTAACTCGATGCATATAAATTTCATTATTCACCTTAGAATTTTAGCTATGATAATACTAAGCAAGCTAGCTTGTGGAAAGTGAGGTAAGGCCATCCAACAGACAGGACCTGTTTGCTTCGCATACTGTATATGCCAATTTATGAATTATCCAGAATTTAGGCAGGGTCAACTCCAGAGATCCCACAGTTGAGCTTCAAAACTGTTCTTTAGAAACCCTATGGTTGACATACAGTAACGGAGAATTTGTTCAGTTCTTTCCAGGCAGGCCATCTGTTCGGGTATCTGATCATGTGCTTGGGCTGCTGGTCATCTGTTTGGGTTGCTGGTAGTGTATTTGGGTTGCCTGTCACATGTTTAGGTTTCGGTTGTTGGTTTCCTGTCTGGGGTGCTGGCCATTTGTTTGGGTAGCTGGTTGTGTGTTTGGTTTGCTGTTTGTTTGTTCTTGTATTTGGGTTTCTGATCATCTGTTCAGGTTGTGAATAGTGTATTTGGGGTGTCATGTTGTTCAGGTGCAGCATAGTGTTCAAGTTGTATGGATTGTATGTTGTGTTTGAACTGTATGTGCGTTGTTGGTCAGTCTTTTAGTTTGCTCGTTGTGTGATTTGTTGTAAGTCGTGCTTTTGGGTTGATGGTTTACAGGTCATGTGTTTGGGTTGTGCGTCCATGTTTTGATCATGGCTTGTCTGTTTGATTTTGGGGTAATGTGTCTAGCTTGTTGAGCATGCATTTAGTTTATTGGTCATGTGTTTGGTTTTTTTTTAATGCATTTAGGTTGTTTAACTTGGGTGTGCCTGTTCATCAGTGACATCACAAACATTCTTTATGTAGATAATCTACAATGTTAAGCATTTTTCAAATATTATTGTCATGTGTGTGTTTGTGTGTGTGTGTGTGTGTGTGTGTGTGTGTGTGTGTGTGTGTGTGTGTGTGTGTGATTTAACAGAGTTGTTTGTAGTTAGTGGATCAGTTTATCAGCCTATCAGCATCTGTCTCTTTCAGTTTCATTTTAGCTGCTGATCAACATCACAAAACAAGTAAAACTACTTGGCTGCCAGCTGCCATCTCTCATGGCTTATTTATGTTTTCTTATTATACTATCTTTGCACACTTTGGTACAGTATAAAGCTGTTTAGGCTACATGTTCTGTAACAATGGTTCTGTAGAATACATTATTATTATTATTATTATTATTATTATTATTATTATTATTGATGTTGTTGCTTTTATTACTATTGTTATGTAATAACCATATGCTAGCCCATAGCTAACATAAAAAAAACAAAAAAAAACTAAGAATCTGATGGGAATGTTTGAGATAGCGTATTTGGGCTGTATTTTGTTTGTGCTAAGTTCTAACAACAAAATAGAGTTGTAATAAATGCAGTAGTTGTTTAGTTGTGAAGTTGCAGCCTGACCCTGGATTAGCAAGGGTTATGTCAGTGGTGGAATGTTAAGTCACCAGGAGCCGTGCTAATTCCTACCCAATTTTTTTCCTTCTTCTAAAATCATCCAATCACAACTAGGCAATGGTCGCCAGGTGCTATAACCTTGCACAACAGCAGCATTGAGTGTAATGAAAGGATGTCTCAGGGGATTATGATGAAATAAACAGGGAGGCTAACAGCATGAGGAGGTGAAGCAGAAATCCCCAAATCCCAAAAATCCACAAACCCAAATTGTTTATTTAGAACCTCAGTAATGCACGAAAGAATTTTTTTCATTCTTGTGTTCAGTGTGTAAGGTATAATACACAATGTTAATGTGCAGTGTGTCATATATAGTGTTTAATATGTAGTTGTTTAATGTGTAGTGTTTAATCTGCAGTGTTAATATGTAGTGTTTAATGTGTAGTGTGTAATGTATATTGTTATTGTGTAGTGTATAATGTATAATGTGTAGTGTTTAATGTATAGTGTGTAATGTGTAGTGTATAGTGTTTAATGTGTAGTGTGTAATGTTTAGTGGGTAATGTGTAGTGTTTAATGTTTAGTGTGTGTAGTGTATAGGGTTATGCAATGTATAATATGTAGTGTGTAATGTATATTGTTAATGTATAGTGTGTAATGTGTAATGGTAATATATAGTGTTATGTACATACACAGAGTGTTTAATGTGTAGAGTGTGTAATGTATAGTGTTTTGCAGTGTGTAATGTGTAGTGTGTAATGTATAGTGTTACGCAACATGAAATGTACTGTACAGTGTTGTTTACAGAATTTGTAGTGTGTAATGTAAAGTGTTAATGTATAATGTGTATTGTATAGTGGTAATGTTTAGTGTGTAATGTATAGTGTTACTGTGTGGTGGTAATATACAATGTTATGTAATGTGTAATTTATAGTTGTAATGTTTGTGTATCATCTATAATATTTAATGTGTAGTGAGTAATGTGGAACATGCTGGGACATTACTCAGTGTCTGAAGAGCACTGATCCTACCCGAGTCAAATCAAGACAAACTGAGGCAAGTGCTCAGGAATGGGAATAAGTGATGTGTTTGGAAGCACGTAGAGAAATCCTCCCTGAACGCACTCAGTAAGCTTATCACTCTCAGACACTGAGATAAACCTGAATCACGCTAAACACTAAGCATGACATGGTCAGGATCTGCACAGACGTCCTCCTCCACTCTCTCCCTCCCTCTATGTAACATGCCTCCAGTCCTGCGGCTTAAGAAAGCATTAACACCAGTCTTTAACTCTGTTCAGGACAAGACAAGACTCCTTCAGGCTTTAACACACTTAAACAAAATTCCTTTAAATTATATAAAGAAATCTAATTGTTGACTGTAATATTTCAATCTATTATTTATTCTTCTTTTCATGTTCCTTTGTGTTCTTGTTTTCTCTTACAATTTTTACTGTCAATATTATATTTACTAATTTGTTTCCCTGTTGTTTTATTTCATTCTTTTGTTCTTAGTTACTGAAAAGCGATTAATGTCCTGATGCATTTAACCTCTAGGCATTTGGCAAATAAAAGTCATGAATTTGAATACAGAGAGGTTTAACAAATTCGTTAAAAGTTAATAATACATCACTATTAACTAAAAGGGCGTTTTGTGTTATTTGGGTTTGTGGTGTTGTGGTTATGAACAGGACATTTCCAGTTCCGGTTCCCAACTTCCCAACTGTAGCAGACCTGCATATGTTCCACAAAAATACTTTCCTCTCCTTCTTGTCATTACCAGTCGTTAGTGGCATTTTTATTCATCATTAGTCATCATTGGCTAATTAAGAAACGATGATGTCAGTGGTGTCATGCAGCAAATAACAGACCACTAATGACTACTAATGACTAAACACCATTATGCACAGTTTAATTATATTACATCAGTTGAAGTCCAAACAAGACCCTGAATACAACAGCAGCAACAACAAGAACAACGCTCACTTTTTCACAAACTACTAAGGATTATTTTTTAAAATAATACTTGAAGTAAAATTATTTTAATAATTTAAAACAATAATAAAAATGGTAATATATATAGTGAAACATAAAATAGTGCAAGTCAGCTCAGCTGATGCAGCTAGGATTTCTGTGATGGTTTGTGACCACCATTTAAAAAATTAAATTTGACTCTATATTAACTTAAACACCTTTCCTGTTATATTGAACTTTCAATCTCATAGCACACAAAACCAGGGTCTGATTTATGGTCATGTGAGGATGGATTCCCTGTTGAGTTCCTCTTAAGTATTTTCCCTCTTGTCATCTCAGGGAGTTTTTCCCTTGTCACCGCCACCCCTGGCTGATGCCTTAGGGACAAACTGACATATTCATCACTATTATAATCTACTCATTGCTAAAACCATGGCTGTTAATATGGTGTTTGTCCCCTGTTTGTTTCTTCACAAAGATTCCACTCTTCAGGGAAGGTTTTCTATTAGGGGACTTCCAATTCATCCCAAAAGGGTTGCGGGAAACCAGGTCCCCACTGAGTTCGCTTTGTGCACAGGGCCACCGTCATGCTAGAATATTTTTCGGCCCCTTTAGTTCTAATAATCATAGGAAAAAAGTATTTCTGTGTCACTTTGTTCACAGAAAATCTTTTCACAACTTTTTAGTCATTTAATTACTTATGTTCTTGTTTTTCTCTTTGCTTCTAATTCTAGTTGTTCATTAATTTTTTGTTTGTTTTTTCGATTCAGCTTTTCTTTTTTGCTTTTTTATCTGTTGTAGTGGAATCTAATCTACAAAAAGCTTAAAGTTTTTTTTTTTTGGTTTTTGAATAGTTTTGCATGCATAAACAGCAGGTGTTTGTGTTTAAGGTGTGTGTCTGTGCAAGCGCTGCCTTATTATTCATGATTTCCCAGCAGTTTTCTTACTTACTTTGGGAGACAATTCCCAGTTTAAAAGCATGAGTTTTCCATTCCTAAAACGTGTATGATTCATATCTTAGAAGCCGTATCTCTGCGTCAGTCTTTATGATCACCACCTGCGAACGTGTCCAAGCTCATCCATCGTCCCGATTCATCCATCGTCCCGACATACTCTGAATAATGTGGGTCTGAAACACTGGAAACACTCTCCGCACTCAGGATGAAGCGAGAGGCAGTGGAGTTGAGGAGTGCCGCTGCTGCTTCAGCGTGATTAATTAGCGTTGGAGGAGAAAACGTAAAGCGACAGCTGTTTTCATTTCCATATCAGAGCAGAAACGGAGCGTCAGAACTGCACCAGAGTCATCCATCAGAGTTACACTCCCTCCATCTGCACATTTATCAACAAAACACAATCAGATTCAACACCTTATTTTAACACAACGTTGAGGTGTTTGCTTATTGATTAGCTAAAATTCCTGCTGTACTTCTAAATAAGCAGCACACATTATTAGTTTAGTTACAGGGGCGGAGCTAAGATCATGTGATTCGAGTTTATTTATGCTTTATTATATTACAAGTTCCTTCATTAAATGCAACCAGTATCAGTCAAATGTTTAGACTCACCTACTCAATCAAAGGTTTTTCTTTTTTTTTCTTCTTTTTTTGAAAAGCGAAGCTAAAAACAAAATGGTGGTGCTTTAAATAATACAAAACATATATCTAAAATGTATTTATCTGTTTAAAATTTTTGGTTACCACATAATTTCTTGATTTTTATTTTACAGTTTTTAGACTTCAGTATTATTAAATTTAGAATTTTCCATTTTCTTATTGTAACGGAAATTCCCTTACTGGCCACATCATTAGGTACAGCTTAATAATACTGGGTTTTACCTCCTTTTGCTTTCATAACTGTCTTAATTCTTTGTGGCACAGATTTAACAAGGTGCTGGAAACATTCCTTGGAGATTTTGGTCCATATTGACATGATAGCATCACGCAGTTGTTCCAGATTTTATCAGCCGCACATCCATGATCCAAATCTCCCGTTCCAACACATCCCAAAGGTGCTCAATTAGATTAAGATCTGGTGACTGTGGAGGCCATTTGAGTACAGTGACCACATTATCATGTTTAATAAACCAGTTTGACATGATCTTATCTTGTTGACATGGTGCGTTACTCTGTGGCTTAAAGAGATGGACTGCAGTACTCAGGTGCTCAGGTAATATGGTACTATGGGGTCCAAAGTGTGCCAAGAAAATCTCCCCCACACCATTGTGCATCCAGCGGATGCTCTTTAGCAAACCTTGGTTGTAACAAGATGTTATTTAAGTTACAGTTGCCTTTCTATCAGCTTGAACCAATCTGACCAATCTCCTCTGACCTCTGGCACCAACAAGGCATTTTCAAACAGAGAACTGTGCTCACTGGACATTTTCATTTTTCTTCAGACCATTCTCTGTGAATCCTAGAGATGGCTGTGTTTCAAAATTTCAGTAGATCAGCAGTTTCTGAAATACTCAGACCAGCCTGTCTGGCACCAAAATCCATGCCATGTTTAAATACATTAACATCACCTTTCTTTTCCTGGTTCTGATGCTAGGTTTCAAATTTAGCAGATCATCCTGACCATGTCTACATGCCTTAATGCATTTATTGCCATGTGATTGGCTGATTGGATATTTGCGTTAACAAACAGATGGACAGGTGTGCCTAAAGAAGTGGCTGGAGAATGTTTAAACAAAGAATGCTATGAATATTAATGAGTGTGTAATAAGCATTAACAAGTGTATAACGTTATATTATCATATGAAATGCAGGAAAATGTTATCACTTCCTTAAGCAAAGAAAATAACATGCATGCAGAAATGACTTTTTTTTATGAGTAATGTTAATTATTATTTGTTTTTATTCCTGTGATTATGAGAGGTGCTGGTGCAACATAGTGGTGACATTATAAAATAATTAGGCTTTATGAAAATGGAGGTGCAATGTATTTTTTTATTGTTTATTTATTTTTTGACGGTTACGAATATTGTTTCAACTAGATTTAAAAAAAGGGTTGTTGAATCAGGAAACAAAAAATGTGTATATATTCTTGTCATAAGAAATGTTTATTAGGCCAATAAAACAATAAAATAATAATATTCAAAATATTCAATTTTAATGAGGTAATTATTTGCTATTTTAGTTATTATTTTCACTCTACTGTTGTATCCATGTTCATCACATTCACATTCACACATGCACATACGCACACACACACACACACGCACACACACATACACCACCTTAAGTAAATTCCATGCTGTTGTAAACACAACTAAACAGAGTGTGTTGATTATGCTGTGTTCCCTCTTCTCATACTAAATAAATAAGATGGTGTGTTGAAGCCTGACTGGAGCTCAAGGTTACCCCACGTTCTGTGCAACACAAGTGAGCAGATGTAGTGAAGCCCCGTTCATCTTGTTAATTAAATAATTAGTGCCAGACTTTCAGGGCAGACGTCTCAGCGGGGCTGAACTGAGACGCGGCCGTCTGTTTTCCACTCCCGCTTCCTTCTAAAAGCTTTGTATTATTCAATTAAACAAGCACAACCTGCCTAAGCATCCTCCTGAGGACTTCATACTGAACTTTGACCTTCAACAAACTGGATATGACTTCATCACATCTGAGCTGGACATGCATATTAATAAGTGAAAATTAATTGTGGCTATAGGATTTTGTTAAGGAAATGTAGTGACATATTGGACTTGTAGTTTACAGATTGGCCTCTTATATGCTGAGTTTAGCCTCAACTCATCATAAAGCTATCCACCTGGATCTGCTTTTTACCTCTCTGGTGCTGTCTCCCTGCCCCACTTTCTTAGCTCCCTGGACTCACCTGACGCTCCTTAGTTCTCTAAAACTAATCACAAGGCCTTGACTTCTCAAATCTCTAAAACTCTGTCACACCCTCAATTTTCTGGAGACACCTGGACCTACCCCTCAGCTTTTGGAGTAAGCTCCCAGTCAGGTCACCTCGTCCTGCCTACTTACCAGGTAAGAGCAACCTACACCCAACTTCTTAATTCTTTGCACCAATCCATCTGACCTCACCCACTTTAAATCCCTGCAAGCCTTCACCTAGCTACACTTACCTGCTCCCTGAAACCAGGTAGCCCCACCCCCTCAAACTTCTGGAGTCACCTTGCCCCATCCCTCATCTTTCTAAAGCTATCCACTTAGCCCTGTCTCCACAGGTATTTGGAGATACCTAACTTAATCTCTCTGGAGTCCTCTGACCACACCACATCACTTCTCCAGCCAGCTGATTCCTTATCTGTATGGGGTTATCAACCTGACCCTGCCTCCTCAGCTCTTTGGAGTCACCTGGCTCTGCGTCCTCAGGTCTCAAGAGTCACATGACCATGCCCTCTCATTAATTTTTTGCAAAAGTGCATATAAATGAGCTCATGAAGTTAAACTGTTTTAGAGATAAAAAAAAAAAAAAAAAAAGCAAATGTCAATCCCATTTTGAGAGCATCCAGTATGTGGTATATCCTAAAGTTCACACATTTTACCTTCAGGTTAAAAACAGCAGATTTCCATCAGCTCCACAGACAGCAGACACACATTTTTGAGTTCACAGTCTTACACACACACACACACACACACACACACACACACACACACACACCCGACCATTTCCCCTGTATTCCTGCAAAAAAGTTCATCGATTAAATGCCCAGTTATGGGACGCAGACACTAGAGAACATTGATCTTATGTCACACTCAGATGAACGGCACTTACACACCAGCCATTTTTGCCATTCTGAGAAGAAACACACACACACATACACACACACACATGCACCATTAGTGTAAATAAAACTTTTCAGGCTTGATATAAGGATGACTACAAAGAGTGGGATTAAAACAAAAATGTTAAACTTTTTCTTAAAAACTTTAGCTTTGAACTTTGCTCTGTGCTATCAGGTGTAAACTTTGTGGTGGTGTCATTTTACACATAATAAAAAAACTACAATGGTATTTGGATTAAAACCTAATGAAAGGTTACTACACATGTACTGTATAATCTACACTAAGAGAGACCAGCATTCTTTATCTTCTGACTTTCCATAGATTTGCTTCTGACTTTAATACTGTGTGTAAGATTGTCTGTAAAGACTGACTTTACATAGATTAACAGACTTTCCAAAAAATTGCGGAGGCTTTCCTGAACATTAAGACAGATGCAATTGATACACATCAACACTGATTATTAATTATATACCAATAAACTGGTGACAGGAGATCAGAAATGATTCACTGCCAACGTTCCAGTTCCAGACACAACGGCACACCTCCAGAGGTCTTTTGAAGTCATTCACTGAGGGTCCAGAGTGTTTAGTGTTGTAATGTTATGGCTGATGGGCATTTGCTGTATTGTTTATTAATTCTAAAACAATCCTGGCTAATGTTCATACTTGTTTTTTTCTTATACTTCTTTTTGATTGACATCTTCATTTTAATTATGCCTTAACATTGTATTAACAACAGCAACAACAACAACAAAACGTTTTAGACGTTTACATTATGTAACCTTCTTTTACACTAAAAAGGATTCATGTATCAATGTAGCACAACATCAATGTGTCTGCTGAATGCTGTAAATTTAAAGGCAATGTATTTAAATTTAGGACAGAACTTACAGTCAAATTAAATACGTATGATGACCAAAATTAAATTATAAAACTGGTTTATGTTAAACTACATTTAAAATAATTTATTTTAATACAATTGACATACTATACATTTGTAAAAGCTACCTGAGGCCAGAATCCTTTTTTTCCTTTTTTGACTGTAGCATTTTAGACTGGAATGTAAGTGTTTACAATGACAGAACAAGGACTAGGATGACGCACGTTCATATTATGCACACCACGATTGGCTGAAAATGTGTCTCATGTAGATGTCTGGCCACGAAATGCCTGACATGCAGTTGCAAAGGTTGGGCAGTTAGCGATGTCATTTCTATCAGTATAAATGTGAGTCCTATTATGTAAGAAAAAACACATGATAGTATACACAAATATAAATGTTGGTTATTCGAACTGGGAAAACAACAATTTAGTCTTACATGAGTGACTGTTATTGGACTTGGCAAATTGGCACTGTTCAGTAAGTCTGGTTTAGGCGATTTAAAAAAAAAACATTAAAAAAAAAACTTTTTCTCTCCAATATTTTCACATACTGTACTTTTATCTTGGCACACATAATCTATAAGTCTATGCATATATTTGATTTGGGTTAAAAAAAATAATAAAAAGAAACAAACAAAAAAGCATTATAAAGTCAATTAAAAGTCATATAGTAAAATCAACACCTTCTGACTAATAAGAATTCAGAATTCAGCAGAGCTGTTTAGTGCATTATTATATAGCATTTGGGTGTTTGATCATTCCACTGTGAAACATTTTAATGATTATCTTGCTTTATCCATCAACAGCTTAAAAGAAAAAAATAATAATCCTGGCACTGACAGACACAAATGATTTGGATGTGTGAATGTTTTTTCTTGCTGTATTGATTTTCAGTAGCTGCTGCAGGAGAACACATTTCAGGTGAAATATGGATGCTTAAAAATAGAACAGTGCAATGAGTTACAAAAAAAAAAAAAAGTGGTGAAAAACATTTTTTAAACATAGGGTTTTTATCATACTGGGTATGAAAGCAGGAAAGAGATCCCTCAAACCCTCTGTCCATTTAGGTCCAATGAAATTGCAGCTTATTGGTGTTTCTGGTAGTTTGGAGTTTTTGGCATTCTAAAAAGGCTCTACCTCTACCTCTGGAACTGTTTCTGGTTATCAATAAACTCTAGCAAATTTAGTCATTTTGTCCGAGCGTGAACCTAATTACACTAAAGCTAAAACAAAATACGAGGTAAGGTGGTTAAAGTTTCTAGATTAGCTCTGTTCACAAGGAAGTACTTTCTTACATATTACTTATTTATTAATACTTTATTATTTTCTGGAGAGTAGGGTGGGCGGGGAATTTCTCCAAATCACCCTGAACAACTCTTTGCAGCATCGTCGTAAACTTGTCGAATCACGTCATATTGTCTATGTTTCACACAGAATTTCACATCCACTCTTTATTCTAACTTGCTGTCAATTATGAAATCACAGACGCGGTCAGAATAGCACCAGTTGCACAGCTCCCGATGTACAAAGGACGATGTCCCTTGGCACACTGACTTATGAAGTTTTGTGCTCTCTGTGATATGCTGGCATGTTACAAAACTATTCTTAAAACTTTTTGATACCACCTCGTACTAGTGTTTTATCAAGAGGCCTTAAAAGTACATAGGTAGATACTGCTGAGCTCGCTAATAACTAACTCAATGATAGTGTTATTATTCATTAAATATATAAGATTCGTTTCTTTTGTGGTTAACAGCATCTGAGTTTTAAAGGCTACATGCTAGCTAGCTAAAGAGTTAGCATTGTTTCTCGTCTAAAAACTGCATCTTTTATTTCCTAGTTAACAAGAACCAGCATTCTAATAGTGTTATTTTCTTGAACTGTGAGTGGTTTGTATTGTATTAAGAGCTCAAGTACACATATTTCTTCTGAACACCTTTATATCATAGCTTTACACTCAGTGCACACAGTGCCTTCTGGGTAATACACCGTCATACACAATGAAAACACATTCCATACAGACACAGACTAACCATAGGAACACACACTTATAAAACACTATTGAGACAGTTTGAGTCAGATTTTGTCATTGTTTTTAAAAACATAATTTCATGTTTTTCTTTATACAGCTCATCTCTCTGACTCACACTATTATTAAAGCACGCACACACACACACACACACACACACACACACACACACACACACACACACACACACACACACACACACAAACTTTGAGACCTTTACATTTTGGTTTTGTTGCAGTGTGTGCAATTACAGACTTGTTAAAGCTTTACCTCAAGCAACTAATTTCTAATCAGATGTGATAATGCAAACAAACACCCCCCAGACACACATATCGTAATAATTTGATAGAGTTTTAGTATGGTTTATATAACAAGCATTAAAAAAAAAAGTAATGTAATAATGTTTTAATAGGTCAGTTTATTTGAAATGGAGATGTAATTAAATGCTGTACCATGTTTATTATTCCCTATTTAATCCCCTGCTACACTAATGCACTTATCCCAGCCTTTCATTAGTGCTTGGATACCATCAGGGTAAAAACCTTTTATGCTGGAGCCATGACTGGACTGCCTACTTCATGTCTGAAACACTAGCCTCCCAGGAATACCCTTAATGGCCAAATATTTGTAAATATTTTTGAGTGAGGTCAGGACTGAACTGGGGTGTGGCAGTAAGTTCTTGTAATGTGCGAGTGGCTTGTGGCATTTATGAATGATTGTGTGTACAGTTCCCAGAGACAGATTCACCTCTTCGACAAGTTCACGACAAGTCATCCACAATGACTGGGAATGTCATTCATGTATGTATGGGCTTCTTTAAAATGTTAGAACCACTCAAATGGTTTACTGTGGCAAATATTTGCAGCACCGTGCTGTCCTTGAAATCTTTTGTGAATGTTAATCAGTTTCATGCTTTCATGCACAAGAAATGTCTTCACAATTCCCAGCTTGACTTGACCGCCCCTCGTATCAATTTAGCACTCTTAGATTTGCCAATTTCATTGGCAAAAATGCTTCAGATGTAGAAGATAGCAAGAGAAATCTCCTGTGCACACGCAACCCTCTTCAAGTCTTCTGACTTGTTTTAATATGATATATATCTGGGCTTCAACGTATTCACTTCCATTCATCTTCTGAAGCCATTCCATTTCATTAACTTGTTATGATCTTGAAAAGTGATTCCTCCCCCTCTATACTCAATTGTCTAACAGATGCCAATTTTTTTGGGGCCCCAGTCCCAGCTGAAGAGAAGCAGACCCATAGCTTTGATGCTGCCATCACCATGCTTCACTATTGATTTGGTGTCATTTGGATAATAAGCAATCTCATTTTTTGCCAAACATATCTTTTAGAATTATGCCCAAAACGTTCTAAAGAAGAAGTCTTTATTTGTCACTAGTATACTAGCCCTGTTAAATTCTTTCCTTTACATATACCATCTTGTTAGGAAGTTGGATAGGGTCAGCAATGATATAGCACCCCTGAAGCAGAGAGGGTTAATCGCCTGGCCCAACGCCTCATCGGCAGCTTAGAGGCACTGGAGTGTGAACCCCCGAATGTCTGATTATTACCAATTGAGCCAGAATTGCCCCATTATACCCTCATTAGACCATAACACAAATTGTTCCATGGTTCAAACTTTTAATATCCATTATAGTCTTATTTAAGCTAGGTAAAAATAATTATTTCAATAACTTCTATTAATCTACCAACGTAAATGTGATACTGTCAGTTAACTTTGTGTTAAACAGAATTACATGATATGTGTCTCTTTAGACAGTTTATCGCATTAGTACACCTTCAGCCCGAATGGATCTCAAGGCAAGTGGGATTCACTGGGTGTTGATTACAGGATGTAATGTAGTGTGTTAATTACTATGAGATCAGGCATGGTGCTGCATTCATGTACAATTTAAAATGTTGTAAATATGAGTTTGTGTCAAAACTAAAGGCTGTGAACACATCATAATTATGAGCAGCATGGTCAGATTGGTGCCCTTTTATCATGCTGGAGTAGAGGATGCTTACTGTGCAGGATGCTTACTGTGAATTTGAAATTTGAATTTGAACTGAAATAAAAGTAAAGAAAATGTTCAGAAAAAGAAAAGTATGTTCAGTAAAGAAAAGTAAAGAAAAGGTTTTATATAATGTGGTTATATATATATATATATATATATATATTCTGTCACGTTTGCGGGTGCAACGGGCGGATGGTGGCGCCGTGGGCGTAATAATAACTGGCATAAATGCAGGGGATTGGATGGAACAAAAGAATCTTTATTTAAACCAAAACAAAACCATATAAACAAGACACTGGCTCCCTCGGTACTGGATTCCCAGGATTCTTTAAACTAAAACATATAGAACTCAAACTAGAGACACACACACACACACACTAGAGTAGGTACTGCTCAACATACGGGTTTTGACACTTACGGGCACGAACACCCGGAGAGACAGACACGCGCTCGGTGTAGTGACACCGGCCGGAAACACTGAGGGGCTCTAATACCCGAAGAGACAGACACTAGCCCGATCTATTGATACAGAGGACTTAACCCAAAAGACGAGAC
>JAQMYL010000007.1:16430150-16435702 GCA_030014365.1 Clarias pachynema | reverse complement strand
TGTCTCTGTCTGTGTATCTGTCTGTATGTCTGAGTATCTGTCTCTGTCTGTATATCTGTCTAAGTATCTGTCTGTGTGTCTGAGTATCTCTGTGAGCTTCTAAAGTTTCCGAAGCTTTCCCAAGGCAAAAATAAAATTTCAATAAATGTCCAAAAAAATCCCCCAGGATTTCCATGAGTTTATATTTCACTACTGTGTCTCTCCCCTCGTTAATCGTTGGCCTTCAAAATCCCTAACCCTGTCATCCCGCCCCAAGTGCATGTCTTAAGAACATGCGGTTGGCATTTTCAGCATGAAGCTGACACTGGGCTTGTGGATTTTGCCAGATGGAAGCTGAAGGTTGGCCATGTGGACGTTAATGCTGAGTGGGTCGAGTGGTGAGCATGTTGTTGTGATGGCCAGTGATGAGCATCCCACAGCTTATAGTCGTCATTTTGATTCAATTCTGTGAACTGAGTGTCTGTGATTATAAGCATCAGTGTCTGAAGGAGTACACATCACTGAGGTCCTTGGACACTTAGTGTACACACTGATAATCCATTGTACACATTTTTGAAGTACATCATACACATCGATAAGACTCAGCGTAGGCAGGTGTGTGAGTATCTGTCTGTGTGTCTTCCTCTGTGTGTGTCTGTGTGTGTGTGTTTACCTGCAGTGATACAGTAACACAGAAACATTAGATTCATCATTATTACCACTTCTTTACCTACTGTGTGTGTGTGTGTGTGTGTGTGTGTGGCTGGATTACTATGAAATGTAAAAAAAAAATTTAAAAAAAATTAAAAGAAGAGAAAGAAGGCTCCTTTTTAATGGTGACTAAATGTCAGAACTTTTGACCGGTGGAAAAACACAACGGATTCCACTGAGGGAAGCTAATGAGACTCATTTTCAGAAATATACATTCTGTGTGTGTGTGTAGCTCTTTGAAGTTAAGCAGAAATAATGATAAACAAACAGAGCGGAGGTTGGCATGCGGGAGTTTTGCGTGCTAGTACAAAGAACACAAGAAGGAGATACTCATAAAATCAAACACACACACACACACACACACACACACACACACACACACAGTCTCATATGCTGACAAGCTCTGGTTCTGACTCAGGGTGTTAATGACAGGGCAAAGATAGGAACCCAGGTGGTGCACAACCTTTTCTCCCCGTCAGTGTGACTCTCTCTGTCTCTCTCTCTCTCTCTCTCACTCTCACACGCACACACATGCATGATGAGTGTACCTGTGGGTTTTCCATTCTTTGGCAAAACAGTAATTAACCCCAAGCAGCACTTCCCAGACTCTGGGACTCAACAGCTGTCTTCCTTGAGCTGATGAAAAGCTCAAATACAGCATTACTGTGGGTGTGTCCCAATCCACATTTCCAATACACTACACAATCATCACCACGGTTACTGTTGAGGTGTCACAATCCCATAGTGCAATGTTTGGTCACCTATATAGTGGACAAGGTATGTGGTTTGGAATGTGGCAATAGTGGGTGCTTCACTTAGTTCACATGTTATCTCCAAATGGCACAATGTGTTAGGGTTACCAACAATAACACACACACACACACACACAGAAATATAAAAAAAAAGTGATCCAGTGCTGCCGTGATGGCTGATGGATGAGAGTGGGCGGAGACACCTGAGGGCAGGTGAGAGCAGGAAACACGATGGCTATGTTAGTCATCAATCTCATTATGACACACAAAAACACTAAAGAAGGCTGTGTGTGCCGTGATATCCACTTGCCTGGGATTTTTGCTGCTAGGTTCCAACATCAAGGTAGGAAAAAAAGTGTGTGTCGTGATTCAGTGAATTTCCATATGACCAGTCAGCCGTGACCACAACTGTGATCTCTGCCCCTAAACATCGCAGTTCTGCAGGAAGTAAATTTGTTTTTTTGTTTCTCAATTCAGTTTGATTCAGACACAGTGTTGATTCCGGAGCATCAAATATAACTCCGCGATTCTAATCAGCAGAAACACTGTTTCGCATGACCTCACACACCTGAACCGCACCGAATCTATGGAAGAAAAAGCACAGCAACAATGGGAATGAATTTTAAATGCTCGCTTATACAGAAGAGAAGCAAAATATGTCTCCTAAAACCCACTTGCTATTTTAGAGGGACTATTTCAATTCCCCATGACTAAACCAAACACAGACTCAAAATACGAAATAAATGAATGAGCTGCATGAGTCAAGGCTTACACACAGTACCTAGGGTTTCACATAAAGCATGTTGATCAAGACCGGTTTTCACCCACATGTTCTGATGAGCTGTTCTCGACAGAATAGAAGTAATGATGAAATACTTATTTATTTGTTAACATCACTGGTTTACTAAGCGCTTTGTGACAACAGCGCATGCACTATTATCATTAAACAAGGCATGAAACACTTAAGCTCTAATGCTGTTATAGTGAATTAATCAACAAAGTGAAGGCATTTGTGAAACTATTTTTGGTAAAATAAATGATTTAATGGAGACAATGCGTGCAGAATCAACATATGGTCAAACAGAATCCAGAATTCACCAGTGCTGTGACATAACTACTATACTACTAAGTTATAATTTTTTTTGCTTAGAAAACAAAAATGGTAATGCAAACGAGCCGCTAGGGAAATTATGGAACTCTGCTACAAAATAATGTAAAGTTGAAAATTGTGTTTCATCAAGAATTAGACATATTAATACCATAGCATATTCTGTGAATCAGTGTGTAACCTAGATAGGGTTTGTGTCCACGCAACACGCACCAATCTCATCCTTGGAACTAGTCAACCATAGCTGATAAAGTAGGAAGGCACGCTTGACATTTTTCTTGAAATATCAATAATATTAGGCATACAGTAGCACAAGGGTTGATAACTTGTTCTCTTCTCCTCTTTATGCTTATCTCTTTATACACCAACTAGGTGCATACTGCCACCTGCTGTATGGGATGGTGTAAATATGCAAGTGTACTCGAGTACGGAACAACAACAATAATTTGAATGCTGGTCAGTGGGGGGAGGGGGGAGCAATTGTTCCTGACACAGTAAGAAACAGTAATGACTATTGTGAAGGCAACCTAAGACAAGGACTAGCTGAGAACCAATCAGTGTTAATGAGGTCGAAACCAAATCATAATTAAGTCCCAGTGAGCAGCAGGTAGAATGTCAAAACCAAATAGATAAATATCAGGCAAAATAGACGAGGAACAGTCATATGTGCCAAATATGTGAACTGGGAAGTCAGGGTGAACATAAATCAGAACCTGAAAAACAGTGTTGGCAAGATTTCGCAATGAGCGAATGAAATCAGGAAATATACAAACACTCAGTAAAGGATGTTTTCTTACATTCCTGAACTACTATATTTTTGAGAATGTGTCCCAACTTGGAATTCTTGAAGGTTCTTGGTTGCTCCCATGTCTTAAATCACTTATAAGTTGATTATGTATATAAAAAAATGTTATGATGTACTTGAGAATCTTCATGATTTACCTCCCAACTACTACACATCACGATTCACTATGAATTGTCGAGAATTGCTATGATTTCATGACTCTTTTGCAAACGTCCGTAATAAATATTGCCATACTCATTGTAGTATCTGTTAGAGCACAGTATTTAGTAGGTGAGGCAGGGGTAGCTCAGTCATTAAAGAGTTGGACTTCATTGATCGGAAGGTCCCATGTCCAAATTCCACAACCACCAAGTTGCCACTGTTTGGGCCCTTGGGCAAGACCATTAACCCTCAACTGCTCAGATGTATAATAAGATAAGAAAATATAAGTTGCTCAGGAAAAGAGCGTTTGACAATTGTCATAAATATTGTGGACGAGCCATTTTGGTGGATTTACTTCATCCGCTGTATGAGAGGATTTTTAAAGTGCTCCAGCAGTGATGGGTGAAAGCTGTCCATGTCAACACTAAACAAGGAATCTGGCATATTTTTGACTCTTCCATACATTATAATGAGGCACAAACTAACCTAGGAAGTCTACAATCCTACCTTCCACCTTCAAACAACTTCTAAACTGTTACAATGTTTTGTTGACGTTTAACATTTTATATACAATGAAGAACTTTCTGACGAAGGCCGTCTGATTTTCTACAGTCGTGAGGACCTACAGTAATTTGCAATTCTGGGAAACCTCAAGTAGAGAGTATATTGTGACCTGTAAGTGACCTTGTATTTTGGTGATAGAGACCTCTTGTGGTGTGGGGTGAATCTGTCAGGGATGTCTATAGGAAATGACGATACGCAAATATGTAAAGTCTTTATTTATTTTATTTTATTTTTATACCATTTTTTCCAAACATTACATCTGTATGTGATGAAGGGAATGAATATAAAACTTACTGGACTTGCCTTAAGAGATTTCTGTTGTTGAGGCACTCGAAGCTCAGTTTTTATTTATGTGAGAGCTGCTGCATTGGAGACTTTTACTGCTTCATCAGTCTAGTTTAGAACCAGCCTGAACAGTTTAATATTTTTATTGTGAGTAATCTTAAAGGTCCCATAAACAATGGCTCAAAGCTCCAGCAAAGTGTTTCTGTTAATGCACCAGCTGAAATACTGCTTTGGTAATGTTTTTTTTTTTTTTTCATACCTCAAATGCCATTTATTTCACTCTTACTCCAGACATTTTTTTGATCTATGTCTTGCTGTTATTTTTCTTCTCACTTATTTTTGAGCGTTGGCAATATGAATATAAATATTTGTCATGCCAATATAGCACCTTAGAATCTTGAATCTGTTTTAGTGTCTGTGTAAATGAGCTACTATTGGGCCAAGACCTGCCAGAGAACTTCAGATCTAAGCAACAAGCCATTCAAGGGGATTGTCCTATATGAGATCACACTAGGGGAAAAAATGTAATTGCCTTGTTTAAGCAATGCGGAATGCAAAAAAATAAAAAGGACAAAAGCTTAGAATATTTTTCTCACTTTTTTTGTTTGTATACACACACTGGAGATCCATTTGAATTTTGCATAATAGGTGCCTGTTAAATAAAAGTGGCAAAACTGTAGGGTTTGACCTGTATCACTCTGGAGTCCTTGCCTCATGGGGATTTAGCACATCATTCCACGGCAGTGCGTAAGGGTAAAAGTGAAAATAAAAGGGGGTTAATGAGGGTCGTCACTCATTATTGACGTGTTTGCAGTGGAAATGCAGCTGGTCAGTACAAAAGCCATGTCATTAAAGATGATGGATGTTTGCAAACATTTATCCGGAAACAACTTCATACTGTATACATGCTATGGGATGCTCATGTTACAGCTGAGTCATACTGGATTTTGGAACACACACACACACACACACACACACACACACACACACACACACACACACACACACACACACATGCACAAACACTAGAAGATCACTCTCATATCTTGATATTCTCATCAGTAACCTTTATGCCCTGAATGTACACTTCTATAGTCATGGGTTGTATCCCAAATGACATAAAATCACCCTAGATTGAGTGTTAATGGTGCATAACATTAGACAAACGCTTTTAGCTAGATACACCCTTTCTTCTTACCACGCCAAC
>JAQMYL010000007.1:16411767-16424977 GCA_030014365.1 Clarias pachynema | reverse complement strand
GGGTTGGCCTTTGTCTACTGAAGCTGGCACAATCTCCAGATGCCTCGGGATGGGTAGAAGAATAAAGAACAGATGGAGAGAATTAGTGTAGTTGTCATTCAGGATAGATGTACTGGAGTATGAGGTTATGGGATGAGTTACGCGTATGCCAGATCAAAGAGATGCATCTTGAGTCTACTTTTCAACTGGGAAACTGTGTCTGAGCCCCGAACACTGTCTGGAAGGCTATATCAAGCCATTTTATACAATTTCTCTCTGGGATTAATACAATTATTTTAATCTTGACTCTTGAAGTGAAAGTTATGTACATTATTTCACAGATACTAAGGTTGTCCATGCTCTGAGGCTTTTTGTTGACCAAAATGAGACCAGTAGATCCAGTCCACTGTCTAGTAGATCTTTTTTGTTACACAATTTTCACTTGAGCTTTATAATAGTATGAAATAAACACAGGAGTCAAAGTATAATCCCAAACACATAGTTTGCATTCTGCAAATCTGCAATTTGAAAATTGAAATGCATTTAGCTGTGATCTTCTTCTTCTTACAATTCTTCTTCTTAGTGTACAATAAACTATTCTGACATTAATAACATCATAAATGATAGAGGTGATGCATACGCTATGTATTGATTAATGTGTACTGTATTTTTTAACCCCGCTTTAGAAATTGAAACATAATAATAATAATAATAATAATAATAATAATAAATTCAGATACAAAGCTGTCCTGGTTACAAAGACATTTAAAGAAACAAAATAATAAACCATTCAGAATGTGCACAGAGTCGATATTCCTGCAAACACAAAAATATCTTGAACTTTTGTCCTGTTAAATTTTCCCACATATCTCTCAGAGCAATAAATTGGAAAAACTCCAAGATTGGATTCAGTGACTCCAGCTTCCTTCTTTTTGTTTCCTTCTGAGAGAGAAAATTAATTAAAATACAACAACAAATCCAGTTAGGGTCAAAGGTTTGAGTGCACTGTTTTTTTATGTTATCAAACTGTAATATATTTACGCAAGACAAATTACATTTCTCAAGCAATTCCCTCACCAGGGAGTGCGTGTGGATTACCCATAATGCACTGTAGATCATGTTTAGACATTAAGTCAATATGTATGTCGAGCAGAAGCATCCAAGAAAGTTTTTTTTGTCTATATTTTAAAACACAAACACTTCCCTTAAACCTGCCAAAAATCTGGGGTAGAAAATATGAACTGCAGAAGGAAAATGTGTTTTTTTTCCCCCTACTTAGCTGTTACATTTTATCCCTTATATAAGGTAGAGACAATTTAGAACAATGAAAATATTTTTTGATATACTGCATGATGCAATTTGAAAGAAATCCAGTAGGATTATTCAGCAATGCACAAAATAACATTGATCCTGTACATTCTATTATTTTACATTTAGTTGGACTTTTTCTATCATACTCTAAGAGTTGCTGATCAAAACTTAGTTAAGCCATGAGATATTAAATTGAAGACATAAAATGTTATTGTGTGTGAGATTTTCAATTCACACTTTTGATTTATTGAATTATTAAATTAATGCCAATGTTTAAGTTAATTCAGGAAAGGATGACTGAGTGTTTATCTTCTATCCTCCTATTTTAAGTTCATTCATAATTGTATTCATTAGAAAAATACTTCTCTAGATAAACAATTTATGTAACTCTGTAATTCTCTTCTGATGTTCTCTTTATGGCAGGAAATATGGTGTTTTGGGGGTGTATTTACAGGAAAAACATTCTCACTCACTCACACACTCACTCTCTATACTGTACCACTTATCCTATACAGGGTCACGAGGGCCTGGAAGCCATCCCAGGGTACTTAAGGCACTAGGCAGGGTATCCTGGAATGGGTTCCAGTCCATCACAGGGCACAAGCAAGCAAACACACTCACTCACACACTACAGCCAGTTTGCAAACGCCTAATCCTCATGTCTTTGGACTGTGGGAGGAAACCAGAGTACCTGGAGGAAACCCACCAAGCATGGGGAGAAAATGCAAACACCACACACACAGATTTGAGGCAGGAATCGAGGTGCAAGGGCACAGTGTTAATCGCTATGCCACCAAGCTGCCGCCAAAAACATACAGTATGTTTATATATTTATATATGTTTACAAATTTAAGCATACACAGACATAAACATACACAAATTCGACAGTGGTCAAACAGCAGACAGTTCACTCATCACTCACTCACTCACTCACTCATCGTCTATACTGTTTTCCCCTGTTTACAGGGTTGGCAGGGGGGGCTGGAGCCTGTCCCAGGAGACTAAGGGCATAAGGGGGTTACACCATGGATGGGGTGCCAATCCATCCCAGGGTACGCTCATTCACACACTACAGGAAATTTTGGAATGCCAATTAGCCTAATCTGCTTGTCTTTTGACTGTGGGAGGAAACCGGAGCCCCCAGAGGAAACCCACAGAGCATGGGGAGAACATGCAAACTCCATGCACACAGGCCCAAGGCGGGGATCAAACCCAGGACCCTGAGGGTGCAAGGCGACTAACCACTAAACCTGCTTGCATAATTCTTCTATGTTGTCTGTGGTCTGAATACTGATATGTAAAATTTTTTGTATTACAGTAAATACTTCTTGTACAGTTTACTTTCAATACAGCCCAGTGTGAGCAGTTTGTTGTCTGTGTATGTTTCTGTACTGCAAGTGCATGTTACCCATAATGCACTGTGTAACTTTAAACTGACAATAAGATGCAAATGTATGTGAACTGGATGCCCACCTAGATTTGCATATCTCTTTACCTCTGAGAGTGAAAGTGTTTCTGGAGCTTTCTCTAATAAAATGTCCTCAGCGTTATTTAGTTTCCTGACACACATGCAGCTGAAACTGATCTGCTCTCCTCGGGCCACTTTGACACCATGGCCGAGAAGAACATCTCAGATTAAACACAAAAGCCAGTGTGCGAGCTGAAACCCGAGCATGGAATAAAGCACTATCCAGGAGACGGGAGGATCCTGGACTTCGCCGCTGTTTTTATAAAGAGCTGAGGTGAAAAATGCTAATAATGTGACCTTTGGCAGGCGACCGATACTCTAACGGGCTCTTCCTGTTCTCTCCTTCTGTGAATCAAGATAACGAAGGTTCTGTTCATCTTCCCTATCAAGTGTCTGAGTGTTAAAACAGTGTGTGAGCCAGGACAGTTTATCACCACACACCTGCTACACACACACGCACGCACACACACACACACACACACATCTGTATTGACCTACTGTGCCACTGAATACTGTTTATAACTCCTGTTATAAAATCCAGTCAGGAATAAAAATGTTAGCATACAGTAGCAACCACATTGTAACTCAACAAACTTGACCGTTTAAATTACATATTACATAAAATTAGGCTAACATTAGTGTGAAGTTGTGGTTATTTTAGTATGAGGTCATTACATCATGGTTTTAAGCATAACATAGACATGAGGTTGTCTTAATGTAATTGTCAGGTTAGTTTAACATTAAATTGCTATGAGGTTACCCTAAACTTGGTACTGTAAACCTAGCATGGTGCTGCTGTTTGCCCAACATTACCATCAGGTTAGCTGTAGGTATACTGATGTTTAGCCTAAAATGTATATGATGTTGGGCTAGTGTTGGTGGCAGTGTGACTTACTTACAGGTTGACAACACTAGTGTATATTAGCAAAAATATCCATGTTAGTTTACATTTAGGCATTTGGCAGACGCTCTTATCCAGAGCGACTTTCATTACACATCTGGTCAGTTGAGGGTTAAGGGCCTTGCTCAAGGGCCCAATAGTGGCAACTTGGTGGTTGTGGGGTTTGAACCTGGGATCTTGCGAACCGTAGTCCAATGCCTTAACCACTGAGCTACCCCTGGCCTGCTAGTTAATGTTAATGACATTATTACTGGTGAGAATTTATAGCATTACAGTTTGTGAAGGCTAATATAAATGTATTAGTGTGAGGCGAACATAAATGTATTAGTGTGAGGCTAACATAAATGTATTAGTGTGAGGCTAACATAAATTAGCTATGATGTCATTTTAGTTTAGGTTCTTAGATTATTCAATATTAAGTTAAGATAACCTAACATTTAGCACTGCTTTAGGCTAACAAAGATGACAGCTTTGTGTTGGTTTAGCTTAACATTTGGCACTATATTAGCTTAATGTTATTGCGGTGAAAATGATCTTAACATGTTACATAGCAGAATATTTCTTTTAGGTAATTTATTATTGCTAATTCTCTGTAGGAGCTTTATTTGAAGAGCAGATTAAATGTTTAAATAGGTTAGAGAGCAATTAAATAGAAATGTTGTACAGCATCTGTACTAACTGTATAGTTTTTATACAGTAGTAAGTATTTAGACAGTCTTTAAACATTGCTTACAGTAGGGCAAACATAATATTAAATATTTACACAATGAAGAACTTGAGCAGTATATAAATATTTTCAACAGTGAGTAAAGAATAAACAAAATAAATATAGTGTTTGAACAGTGGAGTCAATATTTGAAAACTAGATTGAGTATTCGATGAAGATACACTATTTTATTTTTTACTAAATGTATAATATTTCTATGTGATATCCTGTATTTAGTTAGATGCAGTATTTTTACAGTGCATTGTCATTAATTGTCGTCATTCAGCATGGAGGGTCGAGGCATCTTCATGCCATGTGCAGTATTTAGGGTCACTTTACTGTCAGGGTTTTGGACAATGAGCCGCTTTGTTGCGTGTGTGTAGGACACGCTGTAATTCTCATCCTCCTGAAACATGAAACAAAGTGAAAATTCGACACCGTCGCCATTAACAAATCACTTTCTTGTGTTCACTGTGGTCCAGCTCAGGAGGGGAGTGGAGGGAGACGGGGGATGAGAGTCAGACGATATCTCTCCTCTACGATGGCTTTTCATCGTCCTTTGTGCTCCTGTCTGAGCGTGAAAGCCATTGCTCATTTTACCGAACAAAAAACGATGAGAAAACGTGCCAACTGGAGAAGTTTGTCTTCTACTTTCTTGCTAAAAAAGTAAACTTGTGGCTATGTGAGGAATGTCCCACCTGTACAAAAACAACTGGACCAAAAAAAGATGTAAAAGATCTACAGCAGAGTACAGAGTTTACATTGCTGTTCAGACATTTCCCTGTTGTGATATACAGGGTGGCCCAAAAGTCTGGGTCCAGAGACATATCTTCTTAAATGAAATTTGATATTGTTCTTTTCTTTCAAACCCAAGATAATGTTGAAATTTACAATAGAAGATTGAATAGAACCAGACCTAACACCACTCAACATTTCCTTGCGGTCATCTCAAGTCAGTAGTCTGTCAGAATTAGAACAATCGTTGCACTAAAGAAGGAAACATTCTCTCTGCATGTATTAAAATCTGTTCTGATACATTATGAAATGTTTAATGAACATGTATTTAGTGAAGCTAAATTCTGTGAATTAGAGCATTTTATGTCATTTACAAATATGATTTTACATATAGATCCAGTCTTTTAGGCCACCATCCATAAAAACAATGGATCTAACACACTGTAAATTGAACTATATTTGCAACTCGAAGACATTATGAGCCTCAGTTTAACTAACTGGTAAATACAACAAACATTATTTCTACTTTTACTTAACAGAAGGCTTTGTGTACTTTTCCACCGCTGGTATTGCACCAAAAAAATTAATTTAAGAACAATTTCTAATTATCATTAATGTTAGCATTGTAAAGTGTTACAGTAACAGTGCCACTTTTTAAACTATTTTCAAGCAAATATTGTTAATCCTGTTAAACATATTTCACTGATGGTAGTCATATGCATGTTTTCTGCTTGCTAAGTAGAAAAGACACTGATCTATTTTATTTCACATCAGTTAACACAAAGTATTCTACATTTACTAATATAGCGGAAAGCAAGTACAACCCACCCACAGATATGTTAAGCAGGAAAATCAAGTGAGAGAAGATGAGAGATTGCTAATATGAAATGGTGGATGAGGTCCAGACTTCCAGTCAGTATAATTGGAGAGTTTAAATAATCAATCATTCCAGATTCATCTGCTGATTGGTTCTTTTTGGTTATGTTTTTAAGGGGTGAAAAGTCTCTCTTTTTTTTGGAACCAATCAATTAAAGAAATTCTAGAACTGGGATTCGTAGATTCTACCAAACATAAACAGTTCTGAGAACATTTTTTAGAATCACTGAACTGGTTCAATTGAAAGATTGTAGAACTGTTCTCAGAAATGTTTCTGTTTGTGCATCCACTATTACCAGTTCTAAAATTTCTCCACTTGTAAACTCAAATGTCACTAGGTAAAGTTTCCGTATCCAAAAAATTCAAAAACTGTAAATCATCCGAAAAAATCTGTTATTTGTTTGTTCATTTTCATTACAAATCCAACTTCCAAGTTTGTTTATTTAGGAAAATATATAGGCACTAATCCCAAAACAAGCTAGTGTTTGAAATGAATTTTTCATTTATTTTTTTTTAAAGGAAACTTTTCATTTAACTAGGAAGGTTTTTCTTGTTGTTAATGTGATGATTAGGGATGTTACTGTGTAAATCAGTGTGTCTGTATAAACATACAGTGTTTATAAAGTGATAGTGGTTTCTGAATAATTTCCATAACAAATAACAGTAAAATGCTGCAGGAGCGAGATGCAAATCTCTTCGGAAAATTTCTCCAGCAGCTTTACATTTGCCACATCACATTACAACCCATAGGACCAAATATCTTCAGCCTATTCGACTAAGGACTGGGTTTTCTTTTGTATTTTTTTAACCGGCAATTTTTTTTTGTCATATATATATTCCTCCTTTTAAAAAGGTGTTAATGAACACATGCATGTTTTATTCTAACTTTAACACACATGTACTGTATGTACCAGACACGCAGTGTTAACTGCTGTAGAATATTTGCTAGAACTGTGCATTAGCGTTTGCTAACCTGCTAAATAAACAGAGCTCACTTGTGTTCACTTTAACATTAAGGACACGCTCTCTGTCCTCGCATCAGCGCTAATAAAATGCACAC
Organism: Clarias pachynema; assembly: GCA_030014365.1. Lineage (NCBI taxonomy): Eukaryota > Metazoa > Chordata > Actinopteri > Siluriformes > Clariidae > Clarias > Clarias pachynema. Next base: position 16,417,941 of record JAQMYL010000007.1, on the reverse strand, counting down.
CTGCACAAGTCCAGGTCGCTGCCCATCTGTCAGCATTAGCATTAGCGGTGTGTGTGTGTGTGTGTGTGTATGTATGTGTGTGTGTGTGTGAGTGTGTGTGTGTGACTGCACCTGCTTTCACCCTGACAAAGACAGCACTTTAGTCACTTCCTGCCTTCAACGTGTCAGTGTTACCTTCTTTAACCCTTTCTATACTGAAAAAAGACCTGCAGGGTTCTAGAATGTAGAACTTAAAATGAACTGCACTCTTATTCCAGTAATAAACGCATGTGTGCGCTTAGGTGCATTAGATCCTGGTCACTCTTATGTTAGAGCTATAGTCAGTTGTTCCTTCACAAGCCTTTTTTCCTCTCTCTTTGAACGATAAAAGTTAAAAAAAGAAAAAACACAGACAAGCAAAACAACAAAAACACGTTACTAAAAAACTAAGAAAGTACTGAAAGCTCTCAACCTATGAATACTAATTACATGCATGTTAAATAAATGTTTCTTTTCTTTCTTTTCTTTTACAATCTACCCAAGTAGAATATCCACGGTCCAAGTCACCTTGCTAAATAATACATGAATATTATTTTAGAACCGATATGTTGTACAGCTCATGGGCAAAGTTTTTATTGTAATTACATTATAAATTTGTGATGCAGACATATAGAGACTGGATCATGCACTTACTACCTAATCCTTATTACAAACCCCACACATTACACTCTCCACACCACGCACTACACACTACATTTACCTGCTGTTTAAAAAGCCATGACAGCTGGTGCTGAAATGAATCTCCACTACTGAGCGAACTCATCTTGCCTCCGTATGAAGCAGCGTTTTTTTTTTTCCATCTGTACATGACCTCAGTCTTCAGCAGAGATTACATTCACAGAGATAGAAGAGATCTATAATCTATTTTTGTATAGCTGTCCTACTTTAAACTCCTTCACACCATCTACTCGCTCCCCAAACTCCATCTCTTTATATTTCACACCAATACTACTGTAAGGTTTACTTATAAAATCTCTCCATCTGTCTTCGATCTGTCCATCTCCTTGAAGCTTGAGATAAACACTCCTGACAGGAACATGATCACAATGTCAATAACCGCAACCTGAAATCCAAACGCTTGTTTGGTTAATAATTTTACCATGTAATTTCTTGTTCATGGTCAAAAACAACATCCCGATTTGTACACCTACCTTTAAAATGCAGTAGGCTTTGTCTTATATCCAATTATACTCTTATTATATTCAGGGCACTGGTGGCTCAGTGGTAGGTGTTTCGCCTGCCATCCGGGTTCGATTCCCAGCCAGTGCCCAAACCGCCCAGCCACTGGATGCAGTGCCGGTCCCAAGCCCGGATAAAATGGGAGGGTTGCGTCAGGAAGGGCATCCGGCGTAAAACCTGTGCCAAGTTGTAGTGCGGACTGGATATTCCGCTGTGGTGACCCCTTGTCGGGAGCAGCCGAAAGACCACCACCAACAACAACAACTCTTTTTATATTCATCCATTACATCAAATCAGTTATGAAGTGGCATTTTAATCTTTATGTTATGTGACTATGATGGATCACATATCATTATGTGACCTTGGTCAAGGAGAGCTAATAAAAATGATCAATAGATTAGATTTTAGATTAGATTTGACTCAACTTTATTGTCAAAGTACATGTACAGACCCATTGAAATGCAGTTAGCATTTAACCAGAAGAGCATACGTAGCCTATTTACAATAAATAACAATGTATCTTATAAACAGAAGATGCATTAGGTAATATAGTTATGGTATGTAGTGATATAGTAATGTGCAATATAACTGTGTAACATTGTACAGTAAATGTGCTATAGTAAACAGAAGGTGCATTAGGTAGTAAGGCTAATATACATTAGTATTATTACCTGCATGTTAATTGATGTTTAACAATTGTTGTAGAAAAATGTTTTCTTTTTAATTTACACACACAAAAAAGAACAATAGTAATGCAATTCCATGCAAAGGTCAACCTTTCCTGAAACATAGGCATAATTCATAATGTTATTGCCAAAGCATTAAAAATACACCACAACTACATCTGCTGATATAGACTATACAGTACATTTATTCATAGATTAAACAGTAAAGTCTAAATATGAGTATCAAAAAGCACAAAAAAGGCATAAAAACTACAAAGAAAAAGATAGAAAGAGGAAAAGACTAGAAAAAGTGTCAGCAATAATTGCTGATTATAATGACAGATTTTTTTTCATAATTAATATTTCAAATGTTTCATGTTAAAATATAGTTTATAGTGGGCTGATTCAGACACGTCACATCACTAAAATTATGGAGTTTAGTAGGAGGCTTATTTTTAGGGCTTTAATGGTTCTTAAGCTAAACTACTGTTTGTACAAACTACTGTATTTGAAGAAAAATAGAGTGAAATGATAGTGAAAATATAAAATGTAGATTTTTTTATATAGATTATGACAGTCACTGAGTTTCTGAAATCAGCTCACAGTGATTTTTTTCTTCTTTATTGTTTTGGTAGGCTTTGACGTTTTCTAATGTACCAGAACAAAAACCAAACCTCCACATTTGTGCCTCAGAACCGGTTACACAAGGTTACACAAGCTGTATGTCATAAATAAAACTGCACCTTAAAGTATTTTAGAAATATTGTCAAACCTAATACTACACGGATTTTAAAATAATGTTAGAATTTAACAAATAAAATGCATGTACTGTTGATATGGTTTTCTGTAAGATGTTTAACATTGATGGAAGGAGTCTCCAGTGACAGCACTTTGTAACAGTCAACTATAGGTTTTCTGACATCTTCAGAAGAGGAGAGCTTATACTTTTAAGTTTCTTGGTAACATGACCAGCTGAGAGGTTTTTTCCCCATCTTATTACTTTTAAGAGAAGGAAAAAAGGCGTCTGTATTCTGTGAAATGGAAAAAAAAAGTTGAATTAATATTAAATATAACTACAAACAGACAAAAATATAATGCGTCTTTATTTAGTTATTTAAAAAATTTGGGTTGTTAATGTACTGGGGTATAAGAGGAGTAAAACACAGTGACACTGAGAAGATCTACTTGGAACAGGCTGTTGTTTTGGATTGATATTATTACAGAATTATGGAGTTTTGTTGGCGTATTTTCCATTAGTGAGAGTGATGAGAAAGGCTCTGTTTATTTGTACAATACTTTGTGTGTTTCTGAGAACTTCCTTCAGTTCTAAAGTGACCGTAACGCCTCACAGCTCCACTCCCCCCTCCTCTCTCAAACACACACTCTCTCACACTCTTTTTCTCTCTCTCTGTTCTCTCTGCTGGTCTTAAATAGTGAGATTTTTTTCCCCTCTCCGTTACGGCTGACCTGTCTCAAACTCGCCTGCAGATTAACACACCCCACCCTTGGAGAAACACACAGCGCCAGTGTTGCAAATTTGTCACCCATAGTGTTAAAAATCCCAAAAGAATGTTAATCTCCTCCGCCGCCTCACTCTAATCCTCCTGCTGCCTCTAGCAAAACCTGACGTCCGTTTCCACTCAGGATACGTATGTACATGAGAGGAGATGAACTTAACTCCACTTCTAAGAACAAGCAGTTTAACAACAACAAGACTTCATATGAAACTCCAACTGAAATGGATTTTCAACTGTTGAATGTAATGACCTTCACCCATAGTATATAATATGACATATACTGTATTGTGTGATCATTTAATTATCTAAATATTTGCTACAAAATACAAAAATAATCAAATTTGGGTTATTTATAACGAATATTTGCTGTATAGTATTTCTCAAATATGATCATAGTTTGTCTTCTAAAACAATTCAAAATTTACTACAACTGTAAAGTAGTCTGAAAAAAATTTATATATATTTTTTAATAATACAGACACGTTTTGATCCATTAAAAATCAATTCTTAACAAATTCTCCAAAATCATTTTTCTTTTTAGGTTATTAAATGTATTCAATGCATTTTTAAAGCTTTAACCTTTAATGTGGTGCTCATACACCACAGCAAATGTAATTTCTCTCTTAGTCTTATAATAAATTATAGTTGGATGTTGAACATGAATACAGCTGTCCCAGTAGGAACGTAACGTTGGATTGTAATTTTGTTGTAACAATGATGTAATAGTGTTCAACGTTGGGATAAATTGTTTTTGAAATTTAGAATGACTTTGGTAAAATTATGTTACGAAAATGTTCAATAAATTGCCCAAATGCAACATTGGAAATATAACCTCAAAGCAAAAAATGTAACGTTTATTTGGAGTATTTGTGCTGATTATCATCCATTTACATCTGTTTCATAAAATTTTCATTTGTAAATATAACTCAAATAGTGATGTGCTCCTTAGCTGCCAAATTACTCTACGATAATATGGTGTTTGAGGTGCTCATTATAATATATGCATATTTATGAGTTTCAACAGAATTAGCTCTCTTGTGGTCCAATGGTTATCATACAGCACTTCTACAGCAGGGAGTGGAGGTCAAGTCCTGCTTTGAAAACTATTTTCCTTTTAATATTGTTTTTGCTAAATTGTTATAGGAGCATTCAGTATCCCATCCTCATGTAGTCAGTGTTGTTCCAACCTACTGTAACTTTCAAAAACACTCTAATACCAAAATTGTCCTAGTGTCTACAACATTGCCAAATGAATTTCACCACAATGTTTTGACAATCAAAAACTCCTGCTAGCTAATTATACCTAGATTAAACTAGGTTAAGACTTGACTTGTTTTAACTTGTAACACAATAGGAATGTGTGAACATTTGCAAATTGGAATAACAGGAACTTTTGCAGTTAACAATGTGGCATGAGTTAGCTTGACTTTCTATTTCAGGAGAGAAGCATATAGGACTAAATGCAGAAGTAAATAAAATAAATAAAAAGCCCACACAAGTACATTTTTAATCTTTATGCTTTAGGAGACGGACAGTGGGAGGACAAGAGGACCTTTGACTGCTTTTCAGATACACAGGAGAGTGCAGTGAAAGTTTTTCTTCCTTTTATCATTTATGAATTAATTTATTTATCTATTCATCATATCCATCTGTAATATTTGCTGAGTTGGCCATGAATACATTTTTTTTTAATTCAATATTTTGTTCATCATGCATATTCACAGTTCATAAACATTACAGGGTTTGTTATAACCGTCTCAGAATTTCTGTAATCTCTATTCTTCAGTCTGCACTTTCATTTGTTTTAGGATTTGAAACTGCTAGTGATTTGGTAGAGACTGTAAATGTTCATGACACTTTAACGAATATGACACAGCAATCAGTTTGCCACAGGATCATAAGAAGTATGAAACTTATTATAAAGTATTAGGCCTGACATTTCTTATACAGTGTGTTGAACTTCTTAACTTCAGTCCCATGAACCTATTTGACAATAAACATGAGGTTTTATTTATTTTAACACTTTTATGCTAAGCTGTGTGCTAAATTCTGGTATTTTTGACAGTACCATGGTACTTATTCACTGAGCATATGCACCATACTATGGTATGTAGTGCTACCTTGGTACACACTTTTGTACAACGGTTCATGTACTGTATTAGTGTATGATACAAGGTTCTAACATGTACAGTTGCATAGTGCCATACTGATGATATTTATGTAGTATGGTACTAGTGTGTGAGTGTATGAATAACATTAATTAAATACCATAGTGTATGTTAAAAATCTTAATATTAAACACATAAATATGGTACTGGCAGTAGTATAACATACCAGTAAAATGTAATAATATATCTGATATGGTACTTACTATATTGATACTTGCTGAACTTTGATAGCCACTGTGGTACCCAGTAAGTACCATGGAATTCACCCTGTTTCCCTATAATGTCTTATGGTGCCTACCATGGTAATGTATGAAATACTAACGTAATACTATGACATACTACGGCATGTACTATAGTTTATCATAACACACTATTGTAAATACCATATATAAATGTATTATTGGGTACCCTATAATTTGTTCCACATTAGCAATACAGTATACCAGCATTAATCTCACTCATTCACTCACTCATATACTGCCTGGAGCCCAGGAGACATAGGGCATGATGCGGGGAACCCCCTGGACCGGGTGCCAATCTATCGCAGGGCACACACACACACACACACACACACACACACACACACACACACACACACACACACAC
>JAQMYL010000007.1:16349743-16363390 GCA_030014365.1 Clarias pachynema | reverse complement strand
ATAGTTATTGTTATTATAAGGTTTCTCGTGTCATTTTTTTATTTATAGATATAACCTGGATTGTGTGAGTCCTGACCTGTGGCACCATACAGCAGCATTGTGTCTGTTCCTGCAGTGACATCGCTTGTAAAAAAAATAAGGACAGAATGAACAGAGCAGGGAAACAAAGTTTTTTAAGACAGTACTCTTATAAGTCATTCTGAATGAAAACATCTGCTCCATGCTGTAAACTGACTGTACATATAAATCTGTCTGTCTATCTGCCTGACTGTCTTTATGTCTGCCTCTATGTCTGTTTGTATATCGCATTGTCTGTCTGTCGTTCTCTCTGTATGTTTGTCTGTCTGTCTGTGTGTCTGAGATGACGTGTTTGTTGTATCACAGTGAGATTTGAGCCGTTTATTTGGAGGCCTGGTGTCTTTCTCACACTGCAGGGCTTCTGGAGGCCTCTGGGACTTTGGCAGAAAACCTGCAACCATCCACACACACACACACACACACACACACTCCTTCTCCACCCCCCACCGCACTCTCTCTCTCACACACACACACACACACACACACACTTGCCTTTCTCATCATTTTTTTTTAAGGCTAGACATGATGATAAAGGGAGGATAGATTTAGCTGCGACTCAGAGCTTTACACTCAGCTGAGTTATTTCCATTTAAATGTCTCAGTGCGCTTAAGGTTGGTAAAGTTCAGCAAAATTAAAAAAACTAGCTGATAAAATTAACTCCATAAAATTAGACATTAATAGTGAGTGAGTGTGACACTGAAGTGCTGTTCTCGTCATAGATAAAAGTCATAGCTAAATAACTACTATCCTCTTCTTTACATTGGCACTATGTTAAAATGACATGCAGTTTGTCACGAAACTATGAGGAGGTGTCTAAACAGAATTTAAAAAGTGTAAATGTCATGTGCAGCACAGCAGAATCTCAAACAGATTGTTCCACACGGCTGGATTTCAGAATGAGGTCCGCAGCTCATCTCAGATAGGAAATTAAATCCAAATGATCAGCAACACATGATCAGTGTGTGATGGAGGCGGATGAAGGGTGAGATACAGAGCTCTGTGTCGCTTATTGATTTCAATATCATTTCAGCTCGACAAAAATCTACTTAATTACAGCGGTTTATTCTCTGACTGTGAGAGCAGCTGAACTTTATTATCCCTGCAGTGTAGACTAGTTAGCAGAAGTAAACACAGAACATCACTTCACATTTTACACCAGCGACTGATGTATTGTATTGAAAGAAAGAAAGAAAGAAAGAAAGAAAGAAAGAAAGAAATGAATGAATGAATCAATGAATCAAAAAGGAGTTTTGGGGAGATAAAGTAATGAAAATGCAAGAAAGTTGTGGCTGAAAATGAATACATAAATTCGTATATAAGCAAAGAAAGAAAGACACACTTTAATTTTAACAATGTTAAACTTATTTACGTTTTCATTTCATTTCATGTGTGTGTTGTTAGTTACATACATTGTTACATGTTGTTACATGTTCATATGAATATTGGTTTTGGTTTTAGTCCATTGATTTACAGTCCTGTTCAAAGTTTGTGATTTGCTCAATTAATGTCCATTTTCACATCTTCCTGTGTGACAGCAGGTTTTTGTTTTTTGCTACATTGTTTTTTTGTATTTTCTTTTGTTTGGACAGAAGACGTATTTTTACCACACGTCTTTTTTACTACTTTGGACAGCTGTAAGAATCGGTTAATTTGTTCTATGGGTTTGTCTTTGTGTGTGCTGTGCTGCACTCTGCTCCTTCACTTTCCTGTGCTGCTGCACTCAGAGTTTGACCAGAGTTTTTTTGTTTTGTGATCGGTTCTGTGGTGGACATCTCCTTTTTTTCTGCTTCAGTGCTCTCTTTAGATGTTGGTGGTGGAGAGCAGATTACTGACTCCTGTACCTCCACGGTGCAGACGTTAGGGGCGGTGTCTGTACAGGTGTCGGGTTTTCCACTCAGACTATTTACAGTGATGTCGGTATTCATATGAGCACCGGATGCGGATTGTGTCCCTGTGGTGCCGGTGTGTTCGGGACTGACCTTCATAGGGTCTGACTGGGATGTGCTGCTGCTCTGGGGGTCGGTGAGGTCTGCTGCAGGTTCCCCAGTGTTCTCCCACTGGCTGTCCATGCGTTGCTGTTGTTGTATCCCGGCCAAGTCGCTCCTTGAGCTCCCCGGCAGCACAGATCTGTGTGGACAGTTCAGCCTTTTATGTCTGATATTCCTGCACTCAAAACACCTCAGCCGCTCCTTGGCGGCAAAAACAGTGTCCTCTGTTTACTTGGACCGCCAATCCTCTCACATACATTCCACTCTTTGTCAGTGTACTCACGAGGTTTATCTTGGTCAAAAACACCTCCACCACTGGGATGCATGAGTAGCACTGCTAGCAGGACCTCCTCCAACTGTGGTTCATCCACCGACACACACCTATTGTTGGAGAGAGAGTGTCCCTCGACCAGCCTCAGGGGCCATGGTGCGCTCACTCACTCTAAACTTTTAACTTTTTATTTACTAGTAACATTCACTAATAAAAGCAATAAATAAAGTGGGGAAAAAATGGCAGTCTTTCAAAAACTTGGCAAAACACCCTTCCACGTGCTCTCCTCATACCTGTACCCAGCGCATGCGTAGAGAGAGAGAGAGACAGAGAGAGAGAGTGAGAGAGAGAAAGAAATAAAGAATTTGGGAAGGATCATGAAAAACATGCAAGAACATGATTTTAAAAAAAAGTTCAGTAACAAGTTGCACATCTTTTTAAAAATCTTTTTTTCAACTTTAGAGAAATTTCCTGAAGCTTGATTTAATAATCTATAAAATATTTTTTTCCAACTTGTCAGACACAAAAAAGAGGGAATCCGAGGGAAGCAGGTCTCTCCAAGTTCAGTTGTTTGGATGGCTTCACAGGTGCCCATTGATTGATTGATCCAGTTGTTTTGGAATTCAATTTACAGAGCACAGACCTGTTCAAACATCATTCCTAAAACTGCTGCATACAGTAGTCACCCAGGCCCTCAAGCATAGTCACCCAGGCCCCCAAGGACTATTACAACTTCAACAGCTTGTTCAGGCTCCTTCTGTAGCTCCAAAAGGCCAACCGTCACCCCTCTCACCCTCTGGTTAAAGAGAACAAGAGAAGTCTTGTAAAAACAAAGATAAATAAATTTCACAGAATATCTAATTATGATAAAAATTAAAGATATGAATAAGGCTATACACCACCAGAGTGTGTAAAAGACTGGTTCCGGAATTCTAATGAATGGTTAAAGCTCTGTATCGTTTCATTTTCAAAAGTGTTTGATATTTTCAAGGATTTGACTTGTCATTCTTAGGAGTAACTACATGTTTGCAGTAATGTTTAAAATTAACCAGTTATTTACTCAATTTGGTTTTCATACAAGAAACTTAACTGGTATAACACTCATAGATGACATTAGCGACTCTGGCAGGTTTTACATTCCTTAACTTACAGAGTACAGAAGTGCCACTACTGCTTAACTGTTAAACACTTCTGGGTATTTCTCGAGGTTTAGTTAACTAAGCGCTCATCCGACCGTGTGTGTTAGGGTGGAGCAGGACGCTGTTACTGGGCAAAAGTCGGGTCAAAGTGGGGAAAATGGAATCACATGACTGCATCTTAGCGAAATTACTGGCTCAAGTTGATTTTGTTTTAGTTTATTCAGTCTGTGTCTTAAAAGTTTTCAAGTGCACAAAGTTGCCTGTTTTCTCAGCAAGTACCACTGTAAGAAATTGGGCCAACAATGCAATATCAATTAAATAGAAGATAAACAATATATCAATATATATCAAACAAGATATCAATAGATAAACAGAAGAAGCAAAATTGGGAGAAAATTCTAATAATAATAATAATAATAATAATAATAATAATAAAATAATAAATATTTATAGTAATAATAATAATAATAATAATAATAATAATAATAATTATTATTATTATTATAAAGTTTCGTCTGAGCAAGTTTTTTCTTTTTTTTTTTATTTACATTTCTAACTAAACTGAATAAACGTAAATGCAGGTGAATCAAATAGCAAATAATAAAGCTCACTGATCATTCACTGTGCAGTGAGTGTAATTACTATAATGCTCATGTTAATTATCATCAGAGTTTGAAATACAGAATAAACAGTAATTATTCACTCAGCAGCTGTGGAAAGAAGCCCAGCATTCCATTAGTGTTTACCACATCAGCATTTCACCGGGAAATACAGACATATCTGTGTTCATCCTCCTGCTCACAGACAACAGAACCCCGTTACAACATCATATATTAATAAGCCGCCATGTAGATGATAAATCTCTTTACTTTATTGCAATGTATTTGTTAGTGTCACCTCTGACTCCACTGTTTTCTGTCTCCGATTTTCTTACACTGACACTCACCTGAGCCCTAACACACCTGCATCCTGCCTACATTCAGCCAGCTCGGTGTGTTAAAAAAAAAAAAAAATTTAGAAATCACATGACAAAAAAGTAAAAAAAATAAATAAATAAACAGATGAGTAACTACCATCCATATTACATTATGATTTTCATGTGACTAATATGTAATATCAATAAATCTATTACTTTCATAACTTACTTTCAATACTTTCATAACTATTATTTTAATAGAAAGAACACACTGGGTGAGTTTGTTTCCTTCCCTCTGTTTCCATCCTCTTTATTAAACCCTTTTAGAAGAGCAATTAAAATCAGAAAGAAAAGCCTCAAGCCTGTCATTTAGTCTCTGAGTGGCACCGGAGCTTGAGTGGGTCTGAACCGAGTCCAGCAGTTTCTCCATCTGAGAGGGTTTTTTTTTCTTTTTTTTCCTTTCTTTTAAAATCCTTGAGTTAAGCTGCTTTTCAAGCGGAAAACTCGAAGAATAAAAGAGATTAGGTTCAAAATTGGGTTCATCCGCTTGGTTGAAAAGAAAGTAAGAGAATGATCTAATTGCCTAAAATAAATAAATGATTAAATAAAATACAGTCTGATAAAATGAAAGAAAGGAAAATCAATTTGGAGAAGTAGAAGGAGATAACCTGACTCATAGAATGGTTTAATTGTGACAAAATCACAGCTTGAAATTTCTAAACAGGTCAGAATTGAAATGTGTACAGCATGTGTATACACAGTGCATATCATGATTCAGTGTAGGGAGTAGGGAATAGGGGATAGGGAATAGGAAGAGATTTGATGCTGTGGTTAGTTGGATCACTTGAAATCTGTCAGAAAGAGCACTTTAGTGTTACTCCCTGTCATTATGAATACATTTAAATATGATTATAATTTTTATTCTGCACATCATTCTGTAGCTTGATTGACAGCTGTTCTGACCAGTCAGCTGTGAGAGAAGTGGGGAGCTATCAGGATTCAGGAAGGTGATGGACACTCGAGACACACAAAAGACAAGCAGCGGCCTGAAGTGGAAAATGAGAAGGACGAGAGTGAGTGATGGAGAGCGGAGTAAAGAAAAGGCATTTTGTGTGTGTGTGTGTGTGTGCGTGTGTGTGTGTGTGTGTGTGTGTGTATGGGCATGTGTGTGTGTGCATGTTTGTAGTTTTGTGAAAGAGAGAGAGAGAGAGAGAGAGCACAAGGTAGTGACAGACAGGAAGAAATGGAACGATAGAAAAAAGTGTGAGAGTCAGAGCGAAATAAAAAATGTTGAGATATAAAGAAAGAGACAGAAATGGTAGAGCTATTGTGACATAAGACGTGTGTGTGTGTGTGTGTGAGAGAGAGAGAGAGAGAGAGAGAGAGATGAAGTGCACTCAATGGATTACTGAATTATTTATGATGTGACAGGTGGAGTGAGCAGGTTAGAGAGTATGCAGTGTGGTTGTGTGCGTGTATGTGCGTGTGCGTGTGTGTGTGTGTGTGTGTGTGTGCGTGCGCGTGTGTGTGTGTGTGAGGGAATGGGTAATAATAATTGGTTCACTTTGTCTCATTGTTGAGGGTCGTCCTCTTCTGTCCACTTATACTCTCCAACAGCACTTAGGCACACCCACACACATGCACACACACACACACACACGCACACTTTTGAGTCTCTTTATTACTGATATATATATATACTGATATATATATATATACTATATATGCCAGACATAGAATTTGACATTAGAAGACTTTGTAATGGCTAACTTATTAATTAATTAACGATTTACATAATTAACACATAAATAATTATAAAATAATGCTGAACTGTAAACTTCAGGAGAAAAAATTATATCAACAATGATCAAAGATCACTCAAATGTGTGGTGAAATTGCATCACAAAAAAATAAAACAGACATAAACATAAAAAATAAAAATCACAGCTATGTTTAATAGTGAGATTAAGAGCATACTGTACAAGTGTAACATGAGCACACATGATTGGGAATAAACTGCTCTCTGGTCATAAGAGAACCACTTGTTAGTGAGGCTAATGATTAAAAGGGCTTCAATTTGCTAGGGAGGATAACATTTGACTTTGGAGCCATGGAAAAATTAATGTGGTCTGAAGAGTCCAAATTTACCCAATGGGGTTAAGAAGGAGAGGTCTTTTAAGGCATGCACCGATGATACATAAAGCCATGTGTACAAGCCTCTTATGATTTAGGGTTGCTTCAGTGGGTCAGGTCTAGACTCAGCATTGTTATGTGGCACTAAAATTAAGTCAGCTGCTGACCTGAATGTACTGAAAGACCAGGGTGTCACATCTATGGATTTTTATTTCCTGACGGCACAATTTCCAGGAAAAAAAGGCCAAGATTCTTTAGGCTCAATTTGTGAAAGAGTGCTTCTGAGAGCATGATAAATCATTTTTTACAGTTGAGTTGACCTTAGCCCCATTGAATGGCTTTGGGATGTGCTGGAGAGTTCAGGAGATCAAAAAATGTGACACCATGAAGCTTTAAAATCTTACTATAGATAAGTTTATTTCTCAAATATATCTAATCATTCTGATTAGAGATTTCCACTTAACTTTTTTATGGACAAAGAGCTGTAAAGATTTGGGTTATCATGAAAAATTTAATGTTTTGACTCACACAATGGGGTTTGGCCTACTGTGAAGTTTTTTCCAATCATCAACCATCAACACAACCTTCTGCATTATGAGTGTTTACAAGTATTCATCTATGATCATTACAGTCAATCATTACAGTGTAACAGCGCGGAGTTCTAACGTATTATTGTGTAACAGTGTGGAGTTCTAACGTATTATTGTGTAACAGTGTGGAGTTCTAAACCATTATAGTGTAACAGCATGGAGGTCTAAATCGTTATATAGTGTAAAAGCTTAGTTCTAAATTATTAAAAGTTATTATTTTTTATATATTATTACAATTATTTAAAGTTTTAACTCATTACCGTGTAACAGCTAAGAGTTCTAAATCATTGCAGTCTAACCCATTGGAGTTCTATATAAATAGACTGTAACAGTGTAGAGTTATACTGTACATCATTACAGTGTAATAGTGTGGAGTTCTAACTTACTATGGTGTAACAGTGTGGAGGTCTAAATTATTATAGTGTAACACCATGGAGTTCTAAATCATTAAATAGTGTAACAGCATGGAGTTCAAAATCTTTACAGTGGAACATCATGGAGTTCTAAGTGATTGCAGTGTAACGGCTTCTAAATGATTGCAGTCTAACCCTGTGGAGTCCTATATAATTCAACTGTAACAGTGTGGAGTTATACCTCATTATAGTGTAATAGTGTGACTTTCTAACTAGTTACAGTGTAACAGTGTTGAGGTCTAAATTATTATAGTGTACGAGTATGGAATTCTAAATCATTATAGTGTAATTATGGAGTTTATCTATGTTCATCTAACATGTGGAGATGTGAGTTATTACAGTGTTACAGTGTGGTGTTCTATGTCATTACGGTTTAACAGAAAGTCGTCCTACAAGCCCCGCCCCGATCCCCCCCCCTCTGTTATTCCTGCTGTTATACCCCTATCTCACCTACGCGGTTTGACTATGCGAGGACCGATGTGGTAAAGAAGGAAAATAATCACAGCACCAAAACTCGCAGTACATCATGATGAACCGTACTTATGGCCTCTGCCCGAAAATGTGTAGGTGAGATAGGGGTATTAGTAGTCAACAGATTATGGGCCAAACTTTGCTGAGTGATGATGGTAGAATAATTATAAAGGTCTTGACTAAAACAATATGCATGAGGAATCACAAAGGAGTTTTTATTTTCTGCAATGAAAAGTACTAGTTACTTAAACTACGCAATTACGCTGTAATGTAACTGACTTTTTAAAGATAGTAATTTTGTAATGTAATTAGTTACTTTAAAAAGTAAAGCCCCTCAACACTGCTTACCACTATGCGGTTTTATGAGGTTGTTTCATATTTTGGGGGACTGAGGGAGATTTTTAGGCCACTGAAGGGAATTTTGCATCATATACACTAAAACCACCACTGATTACAGTGTAACAGGATGACATTTTAAATCATTACAGTATAACAGTGCGTTATTCAACATTGTTATAAGGTAACAGTGTGGAGCTACACACTACATCATTAAAGTCTTTACACTGTATGTCTCACGCACACACATGCACACCAGCAGGAAAGGAGATCTGTGTGTGTATGTGTGTAAGAGAGAGAGAGAGAGAGAGATATTAAATATTTAGAGAACAGGTTGATTGATCGTGCACATATTCTTTAGCAGAAACTCATTCCTGTAATGAACAGTGACAGCAAACCAATAACGGACAAAATTAATACACTCAATATGTGCTGCTCTAGTGTGTGTGTGTTTGTGTGTGTTTTCTTGATATCCAGCATTCATCCAAAGTGACCCGTGCATTAGTCATGCGTATTCAGGTTTTTTTTCACGCGGAAATGAAGCGTGATCTCCAGCCGTCGGTGAGTGCTGTGATCCAGCGGCCGGTGCCATGCACTGTGGTGTGCACGGCGGGTGAAGGGGCACGGAGGGCTCGGCTCCCGCGGGTCCGGGGGTAACAGAACGCTCAGCTCCAGATGGCAGTCGGCCCTGATTGGCGCTCACACACACCCGCCCTTGTGCCATGGCGGGCAAAGCGTGTGCCAGCTGGACCGGGTACAGCACAGAACTGAGGACATTCCGGAGTTAGCACTGTCTCTTAAGCAGGAGGGATAGATAGATAGATAGATAGATAGATAGATAGATACTGTAGATAGACTTAAAAATATTTAATAATTTACTATAGTCATTTACTGTTTACAGAGTGATACTGTAGTATAAAATGTTGTAAAAGCTGATGCTGCAGTTATACAAAGATCATGGTGAATTCTGAACTAAAAGCAATGGCTGATCTAAAGCTCTTTCTATGTGGGGCTGAGAACATAAGGTGCTTAAGCAATAAAGACAGATTTCGTGTAAATTAGCATACTTTTCTAGGATGAATTCGGAGCTGCTTAGAGCAGGTGTTAAAGCACATTATTTCTCTGGAGGCCATAGAGACTCAAACGCTCATATCTTAGAGCAGACTTCCAGATGATCTGAGGTCATGTGATGGTGAGTAGCTTTGAACCTGGTTAAAGTATCTTGAGCGTTTTTAGACCTGAAACACTGCATTAAATCTTTTTTTTTGTTTTGTTTTGATTTCTGCTGAAACAGGAAGGTGGTAGAGTTTCACATCAGGGGGGTGAGATGAGAGGACTTCACATGGTCATGAACTAGATAAGCAGCATTCTAAATTCAGCTGTCCATTAAATTTCTCAGACCGTAACACTAATTTTGTGCACCTCATAATGTCTTCTTTATATTTCTGATTATCATAACTATTTAACTATTTATAAAACCCAAGAGTTCTCCAGAGAGGATTTTACAAGAATATAAACAAAATGTAGTAAAGATAATTTGATGTACTCATATGAGCAAAGTGGGTTCTTGTGAAAATTATTTCTCATTACTTTAGGAGGTCTTGATGATGTGATGATATTCTCCATGTCAGATTATGGGATTAAGATTAACAAGATATATGCCTTAAAAAAAAGTCTGTTTGCAATATTATATAAACAAATCCATAACATTTAAATTCCTACCTTCAAAAATATATGCAAATACTAAGACATACTGTATAAAACAAAAACAATTCAAATTCATTTTGATTATAATATTTTTTATCATAAGTGTATAAATATTAGTTTTTAATATTTTAACCCTTTGAGATTTTGTAATATTTTCATGTATTATTCACATCTAATAACACAATTATTTTCCTGACCAGGACAGTGGTTCATGCTAATCATTTATTCATTCATTCATCATTCATTCTCTATACCGCTTATACTGTGCAGGGTCATGGGAAGCCTGAAGCCTATCCTTGGAGACTTCCTGGACGAGGTAAAATACAACCCATTAAGGGTGCCAGTCCATCACAGGGCACACACACACTACGGACAACTTGGAAATGCCAATTAGCCTACATGTCTTTGGACTATAGAAGGGAATTGGAGTACCCAGAGGAAAGCCACCAAGAATGGAGAAAACATGCAAACTCCACGCACACACAGACCCAAAGCGGGAATCAAACCCTGGACCCTGGAGGTACAAAGCCACAGTGTTAACCATCATGCCACAGTGTGAATATTCACTTAATAAACATGCTGACTTTTGCAGTACAATATAAACTAAATGCTGCATCCTATTTACTGTTTTTGTGCAAGTGCATGTTAACAGCAGGGGGAACAGCATGCGGATTTTTGTGATGTTATATTTATACATTGTTGTTTGGGGTTTGGGCCAACATACAGTATAGTCAAGTGTCAGGTCTATTAACATTTTTCCCCTCTGTATATCACCAGAAAAGGTTTGAATAAAATGTTAGTGAAGAGTGGGCTTTTAGCTTTAATACAAGGGGTTTAGCAAAAATATTACATCAGCCATTTTTTTTTCTTACAAAGTCTCTCTATTTTCATAGCCTTTGAATGAGCATTATCAAAGAAAAAAAATTATAAAGTACTAGACGTATTTTTAGTTGGATGCAAAACCATTGCAGCCCATTTACAAGGTCTTTGTAGCAGCTACCTTCACTTACTGTTTCTCTGTGGGTCTTTCTACCTTCAGTTTCAGCTTGAGGAAGTGAAAAGCATGCTCATTTGAGTTGATGTCAGGTGACTGACTCACATTTAAAGAAAACTCAATTTCTTTGCCTTGGGTTGCTCTTCCAAATATTCCGGTTCAGGTTAATCTTGTAATCTTGTATTAGAATATTATTTTCCCCAATGTATAATCTAGCCTTTCTATTCTTGGGTGTTCTTGACGTACTGTGCAAGTACAGTATTGAGCCACTTCTCATTTCTTCATATTTTGCTTCCAAAGAGCCAGACTTTTTCTTTTTTTTTTAATATAGTCTTGAAGAATAGTTCTCATGACGTCCTGAAGGTCTTTTTTGTCTCTTGGTTTCTCAAGTTTTTGACTCTCATTTTGAGACTAGTCCCAGTACCTGTACAGTTTCACAGGAATGTTTTTGTTTGTTAAGCCCCACAGTGACCTATAACTCATTGAAGCATAAAAGCCCATCTAACTTAAGTGATTGAATCAGTGAGAAACAGGTGCAGATGATGACAGATGATCAGGCTGGTGATTAGTATACTGGTAATGGTGAATGCTGAGTAGTTCGAACAGATAAGAGGGGAACTGCTGAGGTTATAAAAAAACAACAACTTTTGAATGGTATCTTTAGGCACTTTGCAGCCTGTCACAGTAAAAAATTTCTTTAATTTAATTTCCAATCTAATATCATTTAATCATTTTCAATTTAATACCATCTAAACCATATACTGTATTACCAACTTTACATTCAGTCTAGACTTTAGCAATAATATGACAACCTCCAAATGCAAATATAACACTTGAAATTATCCCCAAACTTTTTATCGCTTTAATTTGTCATGAAATAATTGAAATAATTGAAATAACTGCTCAATAACTTTTGATAACTATTGTTCTATCAATTCCAACACACTTGGTATGTTCACAAGTATAGTATCCCGAGCTAGTGCACTGTTTGAGTATATAAGCAAAAGGTAAACGATGACCCTGAACAAAGAGACAATGCGCTAACTGGAATGCTTTTTTTAATTATCGTTTTTTTCTTTAATTATGTTTATTTTCTTACTTTACTAATTGCTTTGGTCTCTTTTTTATTGGATCACTTTTCTTTATTTTTTCTATACAGCCAAGCACACTTTTATCCCTCTTTATTTCACTTTTAAAACATTCTCTTCACATGTACTGCACAGTTCAGCGGGTGATTGTATGCTTCCATTACTTGTTACAGTAGTTACATTAGTGTCATAGTGCTTCATACACAGAACTTGTCTCAGTGAATCAACTACAAGCAGAATAAAAGAGAAAATGAAGAAGAATGAAGAAGATTGCGACTGGGCTGCAAGCTTTATGAAAAAAAAAAGTAATGTGTAGCAAACGAGTCTCAAACAAGCCCACGCAGCTGGATTTCAGAATGAGGTCTGAAGCTCATCTCAACAAGGAAATTAAACCCAAATAAGCAGCAACACATGATCAATACGTGATGGGGTAGGATGAAGGTCGAGATACAGAGCTCTGTACTGCTTATTGATTTCAATATCATTTCGGCTTCACAAAAAATCTGCTTAATTATGGAGTTTTATTCTCTGACTGTGAGTCGGCGATGTGCAGAATGCTTCATTATCGAACAGCAGTGCCATCTGATTCAATCAAAACTTCCACAAAACTCAGAAAGACGAGGCAAAGCTAAGCATGAAATTGTGCTGAGCCGAAGAAAATAACTTTGCATTGTGTGTCTGTGTGTGTGTGTATGTGTGTGTGTGTGAGTGTGTGTGTGGATCTGTCTATCTGCATTGGTGTCATGGGGGCAAGTGGTGACAAAAGATGGCAAATTGGAGTGAAAGCCTCCCGCCGCTTTTTCATCATGCCAACAGGAATCAAAGACAAACAAGCGGCTGGAGACAAACACACACACACACACACACACACACACACACACACACACACACATATCACATATATTCATGCTGACGTGGAGTTGGAGTCTGGAGATTCCTCTAACTGATTTGCATAAATAATGTGCTCTGATTTGTTTTTTTCTAAAACAGAGCTTCACGCAGATCAAAGGCTGAGAAGATTCTTCATCATCATCATCTTCATCTTCATCATCGTCATCAAACACTCAGTTAGAGGGTTTATATCTAGAATTACAAAGTTAAAGGAGAATACTGGGGAATTTAAAACTTAAATTATCATGCAAAATAGACCAATGAAGAACACAACACAGTATTAAAGCTAGAGGAATGACCAGTATTCCAATATTAATGACCAAAAATAAACATTAGAACAATATCCATAACTATTATACGAACCAAAAACAGCATAAACACAACAGCTAGAACGAAAATGTGAGCTTAATTCAAATACAAACAAAACAAGATTATGAAGCAAAACCAAACCATTACACTGACATTCAGACCCAGAAACCGCATTACACTGAGTATTAGAACCAGGAAGATAATAAAGATCAAATATATATATAAAACTGTAATGCAGTCTGTTTTATACAGTGGAACCTCGGATTATGAGTAACGCGGTTTACGAGTGTTCCGCAAGACGAGCAAAGATTTTTAATAAATT